>BLSH010496385.1:187094-200951 GCA_018402905.1 Glandirana rugosa | reverse complement strand
TCCCCATTTATTTGTAGGGCACTTGCCCTAGTTTGAAGATGATTTTAGAACAGTTATATGGCTTCTACCGTTAATTAATACTTTTCAGACCCAGTTTGAAGATGATCCACATTCACCTCCATTTTTGCTTTTTTTATGTTTTTATTTTTTTAAAAATATTTAAAGTTATTTCCCTGTCCCCATTTTTTTGTAGGGCACTTGCCCTACCCTTACCCCCATTTTACTTCCTTTTGCAGCCCTCTAGGGCTTTCCAGGACTTTGTTACAGCCATTTTTGTGCATAAAAGTTCGGGTCCCCATTGATTTCAATGGGGTTCGTTGTCCGTGCGATCGTTCGGGTTCCGTCCGGACCCGGACCCGGACTTTGTCCCGAAGTTCGGACGGACCAGCAGAACCCGAACTTCCAGAGGTTCGCTCAACTCTACTTATGTGTCCATGCACACTGGCTTAACCACTTCAGCTCCGGAAGGTTTTACCCCCTTCATGGCCAGGCCATTTTTTCCTGATACTGCACTGCATTGCTTTAATGGGCATTTGCGCGGTCGTGTGACGTTGTACCCAAATACAATTGATGTTTTTTTCCCCCCCCTACAAATAGAGCTTTCTTTTGGTGGTATTTGATCACCTCTGCGGTTTTTATCTTTTGTTCTATAAACAAAAAATTTTGAAAAGAAAACAATATTTTTTACTTTCTGCTATAAAACATTTCCAATAAAAAAAAAAATAAAACATCGAATTTCTTCATCAGTTTAGTCCAATATGTATTCTGTTACATATTTTTGGTAAAAAAATCCCAATAAGTGTATATTGATTGGTTTGCGCAAAAGTTATCGTGTCTACAAACTATGGGATAGATTTTTACAATTTTTTACTAGTAATGACGGGGATCAATGATTTTTAGCAGGACTGCGACATTGTGGCGGACAAATCTCACATGAAATGACACTTTTTGGGAACCAGTGACACCAATACAGTGATCAGTGCTAAAAAAAAATGCACTGTCACTGTATAAATGACACTGTCAGGGAATGGGTTAACGCCAGGGGCAATCAAGAGGTTAAGTGTGCTCCTAGGGAGTGCTTTCTAACTGTGGGGGGAGTGGATGCACTGGAGGAAAATAGAGATCAATGTTTCAGCTTAGCTGAAACACAAGATCTCTCTTTTACTCTCTGACAGAACAGCAGGCCACCTTGTTTACCAGCGTTCTGCCTTTCCTCCGAATGATCGGCAGGTCCTGGCAGCTATCGCAGCTGATGGACCCGCTGATTGGCTCCTAGATCGTGTGCACGAAATCACGTACAGGTACGTGATTTTGCACAGCCAGGCAGCCCTGCCACAGTATATATGCGGTGGGCAGTCCAGAAGCAGTTAAAGAATACTGCTTCTACACAAGGTTTTTGCCTGTAGAAGCAGCTCAATGTTATCCGATGACGGTGAGGTGAGTATTTCCACGCTATGGACTAAAGAAACTACTAGCTGCAGCCTCCACACATACCAACCCCCAAAGTGGTTGGTCAAGGTAAGTTATGATAAAGGGTACGTCACATCCAGTTTTTCTGCATATAACGCTTATGACTATCTGAAATCTTGTAAGTGTACCTTATATTTGCGCAATAAAGGAGTGATTCTATGGTATCACTCTATGGGCACTGTCATCATCTTTACATGAGCGGTTTGGGACAAGAAGGAGTCTAAGGTGGTAATCATCGCGGTCCTATTTACAGTCATCTGATACTGTGGAGGCTTTCTGCCCTTTGTTGGGTATTGTCACCTGGTGAGTGCAGCACAAGAGGGGGGCACGATTGTGACACGAAGATTTGCATGCATGCACTTCACAACAGCACTTTACTCTTACTACGAATTCATTCTTGGATATGAACTATATGGATGTTTTTTATTTCAACCTTACACTTGGACTATATGATGTATGAATATCACTGTTTTGGCTTTATGTTTGATTTTATTGCACTATAGCACTTTGTTTGTGACTAGGTACATAATCAATGTGCACCTGCACTTAGCACTTTAGCATCAAGGTTATTTCATTTTGTGTATTTTTTTATAATAATTTTTATAACAAATTTTTGTCTATATGAACTTTAATACTTCAGTAATATTTCGTCACTGCCAGTTTTTTTTATTAGATTGCAGTTAGCGTACTTAAGGGATTAGTTACATATGCAATTTGCACTTGCACTTAGTACTTCAGTTGGTACTTAGTACTGGTATTCAGTTGTTTTTGCACTTGTGTTCTTATACAGTGCCTTGCAAAAGTATTCGGCCCCCTTTGAACTTTGCGACCTTTTGCCACATTTCAGGCTTCAAACATAAAGATATAAAACTGTATTTTTTTGTGAAGAATCAACAACAAGTGGGACACAATCATGAAGTGGAACGAAATTTATTGGATATTTCAAACTTTTTTAACAAATAAAAAACTGAAAAATTGGGCGTGCAAAATTATTCAGCCCCCTTAAGTTAATACTTTGTAGTGCCACCTTTTGCTGCGATTACAGCTGTAAGTCGCTTGGGGTATGTCTCTATCAGTTTTGCACATCGAGAGACTGAAATTTTTGCCCATTCCTCCTTGCAAAACAGCTCGAGCTCAGTGAGGTTGGATGGAGAGCATTTTTGAACAGCAGTTTTCAGTTCCTTCCACAGATTCTCGATTGGATTCAGGTCTGGACTTTGACTTGGCCATTCTAACATCTGGATATGTTTATTTGTGAACCATTCCATTGTACATTTTGCTTTATGTTTTGGATCATTGTCTTATTGGAAGACAAATCTCCGTCCCAGTCTCAGGTCTTTTGCAGACTCCATCAGGTTTCCTTCCAGAATGGTCCTGTATTTGGCTCCATCCATCTTCCCATCAATTTTAACCATCTTCCCTGTCCCTGCTGAAGAAAAGCAGGCCCAAACCATGATGCTGCCACCACCATGTTTGACAGTGGGGATGGCGTGTTCAGGGTGATGAGCTGTGTTGCTTTTACGCCAAACATAACGTTTTGCATTGTTGCCAAAAAGTTCGATTTTGGTTTCATCTGACCAGAGCACCTTCTTCCACATGCTTGTGTCTCCCAGGTGGCTTGTGGCAAACTTTAAACGACACTTTTTATGGATATCTTTAAGAAATGGCTTTCTTCTTGCCACTCTTCCATAAAGGCCAGATTTGTGCAGTATACGACTGATTGTTGTCCTATGGACAGAGTCTCCCACCTCAGCTGTAGATCTCTGCAGTTCATCCAGAGTGATCATGAGCCTCTTGGCTGCATCTCTGATCAGTCTTCTCCTTGTATGAGCTGAAAGTTTAGAGGGACGGCCAGGTCTCGGTAGGTTTGCAGTGGTCTGATACTCCTTCCATTTCAATATTATCGCTTGCACATTGCTCCTTGGGATGTTTAAAGCTTGGGAAATCTTTTTGTATCCAAATCCAGCTTTAAACTTCTCCACAACAGTATCTCGGACCTGCCTGGTGTGTTCCTTGTTCTTCATGATGCTCTCTGCGCTTTAAACGGACCTCTGAGACTATCACAGTGCAGGTGCATTTATATGGAGACTTGATTACACACAGGTGGATTCTATTTATCATCATTAGTCATTGAGGTCAACATTGGATCATTCAGAGATCCTCACTGAACTTCTGGAGAGAGTTTGCTGCACTGAAAGTAAATGGGCTGAATAATTTTGCACGCCCAATTTTTCAGTTTTTTATTTGTTAAAAAAGTTTGAAATATCCAATAAATTTCGTTCCACTTCATGATTGTGTCCCACTTGTTGTTGATTCTTCACAAAAAATTACAGTTTTATATCTTTACGTTTGAAGCCTGAAATGTGGCAAAAGGTCACAAAGTTCAAAGGGGGCCGAATACTTTCGCAAGGCACTGTATATATAAAATATTTTCTCACATTAGCAGCGCCAATTTCCACCTACCAATATTATCCTATGTGTCCAAGCGCATTAGGACGATTAGAGGCATATTTTAAGCTCAACATTTAGAGGTAGGAAGCTCTAAATTGGAGCTTTTTCTGGCAGAAAAAACACTAAAAAATCCTAAACTTTCATAATCTCCTGTACAAAAATGGTGTTTTTTTCTGCCAAGGGAACTGGCGTTTTTTAACTACATACCGACCAGCCGCCATACTTTTACTGCTGCAGGTTGGCTCTCCTACATGAACCGACATACCTGTACATTGGTCCGTGCATGTGAGAGTGCGGGCGCACACACGCCGCCTGCTGCGCGGCGCGGAAGCACGCCCACGGGTCCAGCGGACTTGATGTCCGCCGCCCACCCGCGATTGATGTGTACAGAGGCAGAGGGCTCTGCCTACATAAATAAGGAGGATCCCCGTTGTAACATTGGACATGTCAGAGATCTTCTGTTCCCAGTGATTGGGAACAGCAATCTCTGTCATGTCCCAGGTAGCCCACCCCCCTACAGTTAGAACACACCCAGTGAGCACAGTTAACCCCTTGATCACTCCCTAGTGTTAACCCCTTCCCAGCCAGTGTCATTTATACATTGATCAGTGCATTTTTATAGCACTGATCAATGTAATAATGTCACTGTTCCCCAAAAAGTGTAATTTGGTGTCAGATTTGTTCGCCACAATGTCGCAGATCGCCACCATTACCAGTAAGAAAAAAAAATAAATAAAAGTCCATAATCTATCCCGTAGTTTGTAGATGCGATAACTTTTGCGAAACCAATCAATAAACGCTTATTGGAATTTTTTTTACCAAAAATATGTAGAAGAATATCTATGGGCCTAAACTGATGAATAAATGTGTTTTTTTACATTTTTTTGGATATTTATTATAGCAAAAAGTAAAAAATATTGTTTTTTTTTTTTCAAAATGGATGCTTTTTTTGTTTATAGCGCAAAAAATGAAAATAAAAACCTCAGAGGTGATCAAATACCACCAAAAGAAAGCTCTGTTTAGAGAAAAAGGATATAATTTTTGTTTGGGTACAACGTCACATGACCACGCAATTGTCAGTTAGCGACGCAGTGCTATACCGCAAAAAATGGCCTCGTCATGAAGGGGGTAAATCTTTCCGGGCCACAAGTGGTTAAGCCCAGTGAGCATGGAACTTAATGTTAATTCTGTAGACGAAAATATTTTTGTCATCGTTTTCAGCAGCTGCATGTTTTCAGTGATGAAAATAAAATTAAAATTAAGTCAATTGATGAAAACTACAATGAAAATCAATTCCAATTTCCATTTAGTCAACTAAAATCTAATGGGTTTAGTTAAATTGTAATGCATTATTTAAGCATTTCTCTAGAATTTCCAAACTCATTATATACTATTGGAGTAAAAATCGAATAATGTTATTATTTATGGTATTAAGGTTTGAACATGCACCACAGACACAGATTTAGCTGTTGCAATATATAAGGTCTTTATAAATAAAACCAGGCTTCATAAACAAACAAATATATTGCTTTTTGACAAACAGCTTTATCCAGACAGACACAAATATGACAGTGGAGTTACTCTTCTGTGATTTGCAGGGCATTGTTCCAGAACTCCCAGACAGCAGGCAGACAAAAGGAGCCTGTGTCTCTCAGTCAATACAGCTTGCCAATAGAGCAGTGGCGACCTGTCCATAGAGGGCGCATGGGCGCCACCCCCCATCCATGTGTCCAGCCCCCTGATTTACATATCAGGGCACCGGTCTATGGATTCCAATGGGGGGGGAGTGTTTTTTGTAAGCACCTGATTAGAGCCAGAGACAAAAACTATAGAGTGACTATAGAGAATGAATTCTCGCTATTTTCACACTAAAGTCCCCCCCCCGCCAATCAGGAGGCAGGTCGTGGGACCTGTTTCCCGATTGGCCAAAGTGTTAGGCGATCCTATTGGATGCCTAGCGCTTTGACGGAAGAGGTGAGACACGGTGGAGGAAGCTTGAGGAGAGGACACTGGAGCCCCCGCTGCCCACACTCCAGGAGAGGACACCACAGCCCCGCCAAACGAGCGGTAAGTGCCGGGGGTGTGTGGTGCTGTCAGTGCCGTGCCACCCGGCGGGGGGGAGGGGATTGTGCTGGCTGTTTCAATGCAGCGCCATCGGGGGGCCCACTAGCCGCCACTGCACTAGAGTCAGAGGGCTGGGGTTTTAACAGACAGGCGGAGCTCCGAGGAAAGCAGAAGTTCAGGTGGGTACTGGAGATTTTAATCAACTAAAATGAACTGGAGATTTTAATCGACTAAGATATGACTAAAACTAAAAACAATTCAGATGACTAAAATACGACTTAAGCAAATGGCATTTCAGTCAACAGACTATGACTAAAACAAAATAGAAATTTGACATCAAAATTAACAGTGATGGAACCTTAGTCCGAGAATCACCTCCAATACCGAATTGTGATGTAGCTGGACTGAATCATGCCAAAACGTTCAACAACACTGACCTGGAACATTGAATTTCCCCTCAGAAATAGGCCATCTAGCAATACCCATGTGAAATTATGAAATATTTGCACTGCTGAATGGCCTAATTTCTTTTGTTTTAATAGTGCTCATGAGTTAAAATTGCCAAAAACTTTAAAAAAGTGTGTTGCATTGTCCACTGCCATTTGCTGCTCTGCTTTATTGTTTCCATAATATAAATGTAATAAAAAATAATATTTTTGACTAACCATTAAAATTAATTTCTTTGAGTAGAGTACAGGACCCAGGGATTTAAAGCCTCATACACACAATCAGATTTTCGGATGAACATTCATTTGTTTTTTGTTGCATGCTTGTCTCATGTCGAAAGTGAAGAGGTTACTCACCATACCAAAATTCTCATATGACAGATTACAACTTCAGGAGTGACGTAATGTGTAGAATAGTTTTGTATGTATTCTTTCATTTCTGAGCATGCGTTGTTTTGCTCTTACGATTTTTTTCGGACGAAAACCATACTAATTAGACGAAAATCTTATAGTCTGCACATTCAGCTTTTGTCATCCGTAAAATCAAAATCGGGTGTTGAAAGCACCATACTAACGATCTGAAAATCGGCAGATTGTTCATCATACAGGATTTTACTTTCGTATCGCATGTACGGGCCTTTAGTCTTTAACTATGGGTTATATGAAGCTACCTTCAGGTGATTGGACAGAAAAGCAAGCTGCAGGGACATCACCAATATAGCCCCCCCAATGTAGCAAGCAATAGGGATATCATAAACAACAGAGAGAATCCTGTACTGCACTCTTAGAAATAGATTTTATTTACTCAAAAATCCTATTTTCTTAGCTGTACAGTACGGGACACAGGAGCTTTCATTTTTAACCACGGGGTGTCCATAGGCAGTCCAATTGAGCCCGCATAAAAAGGTATCAAGAAGGGCTCAAGAGACTCCAGGAGCAGCTTGTGGAACCTTACACTACATACTGGTGTAAAACATGTTTCATAAGATGACCAGGTTGCAGCATTACAAATCTGAGAAACCTGGTGTTAAAAAACCCATGAAGAACTAATGGATTTGGTAGAGTGCACCTTAACATGTAATGGAGAAAGCCTATCCTATAGACCAGGGATAAGCAATTAGCAGACCTCCAGCTGTTGGAAAACTACAAGTCCCATCAGGCCTCTGCCTCTGGGTGTCAGAGTCTAGCTATGCCTCATGGGATTTGAAGTTCTGCAACATCTGGAGGTCCGCTAATTGCATATGCTTGCTTTAGACCATAGGCTCAAATGATGATTTGTCTATTACACATGGCAATTGTGGAGTGAGAAGCAGGGAGAATGGGAACCCCAGAAAGTACAAAGAGGAAATCAGATTATTTAAAAGAGGCTGTAGCCGAGAGTCAGACTTTTACAGCATCAAGGCCGTGGACAGAATTTTCTTATCCAAGAAGGAAACAAACAGGTGTTCTCCGTCAAAGAGCAAACGCTTGAGGTGTTTCTTGCATGGGAGTTCCGCTGCACAGAGTTTGAGCCAAAGAATCCTTTACATGTGGATGGAGATGAGGCAAAGCATATCCTTCAAGACATTCACACTGTAGTGTAAGGCCACAAGTAAAACCTCTAGTTAGTGGTAAATGAAGGGATATTAAAATTGAGCTCGTGTCTTGGTCAAGAGCGCAAGAGTCCAACAGATGGTCAAGCAGACAACTACAGATTGCATTGCAGGGCGTGCCTTTTGTCCACTGGCTCTTTAAAGCGGAACTTCAGTCATTTTTTTGTCTTTCCATCTATTAAATCCTCTGCCCTTGTTGAGTACAAGGCTTAAGGCTGGGGACAAAAGGTAATAGGGCCCTGTGAATATAGACTACCCACTCCTTACCCTGAGCCATGTGCTTATTTTGAGTGCAGCCATCGGATCTCTGGCTCCTGCACATTTTTTTTTTTAAAAATCAGATTTAATTTTATTTGAAAAAGTTGAAGAAACGTAAACAAAAACACAAGAAAAAAAGTAAACTGGGACAGAGTGTAGGGGGGGGTAAGCCCTGCACTTACTATGACAAAGGTCTTCACACTCCAGGCAGGATGTAGGGGACCAGACCCCATCTTGGCTTCACCTTTCGCAAAGGGCATATTCCCTAAGGGGTTTTCAAGGACAGGACTCTGCCGCTGGCAGACCACAACCATGTACCTGTATAGCAACCTGCGGCTAACTCAACACTATGCTTCACACACAAAAGGTGAGTGGCCTTACAGGATCCAGTGCTGGACCAATGTTACAGGTCAGCCCTACATCTTCATTCTAGCAGGGTTCAGGCATATACTTCCAAGGCTTAGCCAAGGAATCGACTGATCCAGAAACTACAAAGAGAAGCTGCAGTGGATATGGTGAAGCCAGGAACCTTGATAAAAGAACAAGAAAAAACATCCACATAAAAGAGGTAAGCTTCTCTTAAGAGAAAAGAAGTTGATCACCTAAGCATACTAACAAAAACTGAAGCTTTCTATTTTTTGCCAGTGTCCAATCACCTAAGGCCTCATGCACACTGGATGTTTTTACCGCTGCTGTTATTTGTATCTGGCATTTTATTTTTCTAAATATACCTGCATGTTATCCTATGTGTCCATGCATGCATTTAGAAGCAGAAAAAAACCCACTGCCAGTGCACTGTGCAGCAGCAATTTGGCAGAAAAACTCTTGATGCATGTAAACATGCGCTAATGCTGGGCTCGTTTAGCACTTAAAGTGGTAGTAAACCCTCCTATCCTTTTCAGCCAAGGAAGCTGCCATCTTGGCCTCTGTTTAATCTACAACTGCCATGATGCTGCACATGTGATCAGCTATGACTCCAGCCATTGGATGGTTTGACAGTTTGGTTTAGAACACAACCAATGGGAGTGTTACATTTCCGGCACATGCCGGAAATGTAACTGGTTTTTAGACTGTTAAATGGATGAGTTTACTACCACTTTAAACATTCATTCCAATGGCCAGAATTGATGATTATTCAGGCCAATGAAATGCATTAACGCCCAAGCGCTTGACGAGCCTAGACACGCTTAAACACGTTACACGCATTTACCAGCCCTTTTTCTGCCAAAACGCTGCTGCCAGGAGGAAAGGTGTCTAGGTAGCTGCATAAAACCCATGGTTAAGGCCTTAAGATCCTGCGTTCTGCACTGTACAGCTAAGGAAAAGCAGGTGGGTAACAAATACAGGTTTTCAACAAATGTGCAGTAAACGTGACATTGTCTGGTTTGCCTTTAGGGAGAATGGTACAGTAAGCAACATTTGCCACTGAAGAACACATTGGTGTATGCTGGTCAATGAACAGGCAAATCTTATTAAATGTGCTCTTTGAACATGCAAGCAAAGGTGCGATGAATATGACATGTGATACTTTAAAATGAACCCTCTTAGCTTTAGGAATATTTTGGTAAAAAGGCAAATAGGACACCTGCCCTCAAGCCATCAACAACTTTTTAAAAAGTAAACCACAGAAGGTGCACCGCTCAAAACACCAGGAACCCTTATAATTCAATATAGAGACATGCACACCTATGTCAGGTGCTCTGGTTCCGGATGTTCCTCCTCATCCAAAAGTCCAAATAGAATGCAGCAAAAAGAACTGGCACACTGAAGTAACAATATCTAATATTCTTTATTCCATGCCCATAAAATACAGAACACGCAGACGCGTTTCGGCTTGTGGCCTTGTTCACTGCTGTGAACAAGGCCACAAGTCGAAACGCGTCTGCGTGCTCTGTATCTTATGGGCATGGAATAAAGAATATTGGATATTGTTACTTCAGTGTGCCGGTTCTTTTTGCTGCATTCCCCTTTTTAAAAAGTGTCTTGCCCTTTTGTCCCTCAAGTACCCCCAACAGGCCATGTTTTGGGAATTTCGCTTAATAAAATAGCTGTCCGAAATACCAAGCCGCTGACTCTGATTTAAAGCACCTGTGCAAGATAAAGGAAAACCTAAAAACATGGCCTGTTGGGGGTACTTGATGACTGGATTAGAGAACCACTGCCTTAGAGTAATGTGAGGCATTTTCGGAACCTTCGGCAGAGCACGGGTGGCAGCTTGGGCCCATACTGATTTTTAAGAGGAAGGGTGCTCACAGATGTGATCTTTGTCCTGAACCACTTACCTTTTTACATGGCCATTTTGGTATGCATCATACTACTGGGTGGGCATAACGTGTCCATGTTAAAAGCGAATACCCTTGTTAACAAAATAAAACCTACCAGGTTTTCTTGGTTCCTGGTTACTATTTTCTGTTCCTCTTCCTCCCCATTTTTCATGTACTTGACTTCTTCAACTGGTTTGAATCTGTATTCATCTGCAAGAAAATTATAATTATATTCAAACCATACCCACAGTGATTTTATATTAAACTGCTCGCAATATAATCTACAGAGGGATGTTTTGTAATCAGGTCACTTCTTACTTGGGCAACCCGCACTCTGAGACCATCCCTCATTAAAGTGGTTGGAAACCTCAAACATGAAATATAAACAAAGTATATTCCTCTATAGAGTGTACTTATCTCCATTAAGAGCACTAAGGGGTTGATTTACTAAAGCTGAAGAGTGCAAAAGCCAGTGCAGCTGTGCATGCTAGCCAATCAACTTCTAACCTCAGCTTGTTCAATCAAGCTTTGACAATAAAACCTTGAAGCTGATTGGTTTCTGTGTGGAGCTGCACCAAATTTTGCACTTTCAAGCTTTAGTAAATCAACCCCTAAGTGTCACTTTTGTTTGCTGCTTCATTACTCTGCTATCAGCATGAATCACTGACAAGTTTTTCTGAAACCAAGAGATAAATGGTGACGGGGAGGGACCTCCAGCTGACACCTTCAGCTCTCCTCCTGTGAGCTGTGTGGAGGGGCATGTGCCCCTTCCCTCCAATCAGCTGTCAGCTCTCTCCTCACTGAGCTCTGCAGAGTGTAACTTTAGCTCTCCGCCCCCTTTTTTTGAACTCCCAGAAAAGCTTTACAATTCAGCACTTTGAGTGGCTGTAGAGAAGAAAGGTCTGCAGATAAACAGGAGCAACGTATGTAGGAGGATTTGTTTCATCTCTGTGTATCACCTAAGTGACTTCACTGGGTATGTGTGAGGATTTACTACAACTTTAACTGACTTCCAGTGAGCCATATTGGAAACAAATATGGAATGCCCCATGTCAATTACTTTTCATGGCACAGGCATAGACAACATCGTTATACACTGCTGTTCTAATGACAAGGTGCACTGCTCTCCTCTGGTCAGCAGGCCAGTGCAGTATTCCTAGTGAAGTAAAGTGGTAGGAGGGGCCCTCACCAGTCTGCTTTAAAAAGGGGGACATTTTTATGTTTTATAAAAGAACAAAAATCATTTGTTTTTAAAAAAAGGTAACCGGATGCAAAGAAGAGTGCCATTAATGTGACTGCTCTCTAATTAGATAGTTTATGTTAATTTGACTAATGTAAGATCTTTCAGATTGAAATGCAACTTAAGCTTTGGTTTACATTTGCTGCTTTCAGGGATGATAGGATTATTTTAGATTTCGTTTTATTACTAGAAGTTGTGCCCACCGGACAAGAAATGCAGGAAAATCTCCCATGGGAAAAAATTGATAAATTCTATTCTATCCTAAGTGATGAAAAACATTTTGGGTTTAGTTATACTTTAATGTGTTGCTAAACCCAGTAATTTGAAAATAGTTCATCTACCCTCCACAGTGCCCACAGATTATAAATCTTCTTTTTACATTACAATGTTTCAACTATATACCTTTTGGGATGATCTGTAAACCATGGTTTCCTGATAACCTGCAGAGTTTCTCCATAGCTGTGTGTTCCACTACAGCCTCTATACACGCCCACATGTGTGATGTCAATATCATGTGACCTGAACTGTTCAACTGAAACAGGAAATGTTCTATCCAGCATAAGAGACCAAACGGAGCATGTGCAGCTTCACCACCCTGCTGAGTATTATATGGACTTGCCCTGATTGACAGTGCAGGAGGGAAGTATCTATTCATACAGGATAAAACAGCCTTTTTTTACACAATGCAGAACCCCTTAAGTTCCACAGTTTAACAAGCATGCTATGCTGCATATACAGACTGATTTTACTGTTGTGGGTTTAGTATCACTTTAAGGCATATGTTGTGGGTGCCAGGCCTGTGGCATATTTGTGCAGTATATACAGTGAGCAAGATCTTTTTAACCAGGCCCTTATAGGCTGTATCCAGTGTTCATTGTGATATGACCGTGTGCACTTCTCATACATATTTTTACAAACATTTTGCAGATTTTCCCTCTTCAGCGTTTCTGTGGATGCAGCCTTGGTTTTTTTTAAAGCCGAGTCATTTATTGGTATTCGTTGCACTATTTCAGGTTCTGGTACCTGACTTTGCTCTTTATTTCAGGGGTTGGAAAAGAGAGAGTTTTACTTACAGCAGATGTTCTTATCTGCTGTTTTGCTGGTCTTCTGTACTACTCAAGAGTTAACCTAATTTGTCCTTAAGAACAGAATCGGTTCTGTTGATAATAATATATAATTATAGAATTTTAAATGCCTTATCTATTATTACCAGCTTCAGCTGTTTCTTTTCCTTGGGAAGCTTTTTAGCTTGGTTATGTTCATCACACCATGCAGTATGTATTAACATTTTATATACTGTTTTGGGTCTAGCCTTTTTTTGCTCCTCATTTATTGTATTTTTTAGTAGTTGCCCTTTTTTCTATTTTTCTTCTAAATTTTTTTCCATTTTTAAAAAAAAATGTTAATTCACTCTATTATTGTTCTATTTAAGCATGTAGAAAACATATAAATATATTGCAGTTAAATAGCTTCACTTCAAACTGACCATATCTAAACACCAGACACGCCCCCCAATCCAAATCCTCTGGATCACGTTTCCGGCTCTATATATTTATACCATATTTCATTTGATAGTTCCCTAATAAAATCCCTCCTTAGCATGCCAATGAGGGAAAATACCCAATAATTATGTATACTCATTCCTACTTATTGTATGTCCTCTCTAACCTTCTGTATTCAGCAGTTTGGTAATTTTTTCTGAATTCTTAAATATTACCCATTTTTCCCATATAGTTTTAAATGTCTTCAAAGTATCTTCTCACCTATGCATCATCTCTTCTACACTGCATGCAGAATTTACTTTCAGAAGCCATTCCTTCCCACGTAAGGATTTTATTCTTAAGTCTTTTTTAATGGTTTGACGACTTATGTCTTCCAATCTCTCCTGTATGTTATTCATCCTTACTCATATGTATTAATAACCCATAAAAGGGAGTAACCGTACGATTCCTCCCTAAAATAATCCCTTGATAGTTTACTTTATACCATATTTATATATCTCGGCCTTTGCACTAGGTCTCCTAAACCTAACCCCCCGCACAGACCACAAATCTATACCAGTCAAACTTCAC
>BLSH010496385.1:150755-174339 GCA_018402905.1 Glandirana rugosa | reverse complement strand
TGGATGGACAAGACAAGAAGATGCTAACCATAACAATATATCAGGTGAGACTAGAATCCCACAATCTGTATAGTCTCTCCAAGTCTCTCCAGTCAAAGAAACTGAATTCTGCTATCAAGAATAACCCCAAATGAAAGTCCCAAACTAGATTTATAAGCAGAAAAAAGGGATTTTACTAAAACTTACCGTAAAATCCCTTTCTCCGAGTTCACTGACAGACGCAGCTCTTCATTACGTGTGGGGTTTATGCTGGTCTCACTAGGAGTTAACTAGGCAGGGAAAAGAACAGCTGGTCCCTCCCATGGGGCCGTCCTCTCTTCCCACATAAACCCCCTCATAGCATAGCTTTTCAGTTCGTACACAAGCCGTACATAGAACAGAACACAAACGGGTGGGTGCTGCGTCTGTCAGTGAACTTGGAGAAAAGGATTTTACGGTAAGTTTTAATAAAATCCCTTTTTCTCCTACGTTCACTGACAGACGCAGCTCTTCATTACGTGTGGGGATGTCCCCAAGCTGTGTCAAAAAGGGGGTGGGTAAACAATAAAACTGTACCCAACAGAAACTCTAAGGAGGCACCAGACTCGCCTACACTGCCGCCTGCATCATTTTGCGGCCAGAGGCAGCATCCGAAGATGCTAGCACATAACCTTTAAAAACGTAGAGTAAGTGTGTGCCGAGGCCCAAGAGGCCGCCTTGCACACCTGTGACACCGAGGCCTGGTGTCTAAAAGCCCAGGAAGTACTAACAGCCCGGGTATAATGAAAAGGGTGGGTCACGGTTCGTCTAATCCAACAAAGTAGTAGCCGACGAGGCCGCCAAACCTTTGCGCGGATCCTCTGTCAGCACAAATAAGGCATCAGCCTTCCGAAAAAAAGGCTGTAGCAGCTAAATACATTCGTAAGGCCCTCACTACGTCCAAGGCATGCAACTCAATTTCATTTGGGTGTGATGGACGAGGGCACAATGAATGAAGAACAATATCTTCATTAATGTGAAAAAAGAAACCACCTTCAGAAGGAAGGAAGGCAAGGGTCGCAAGACCGCTTGTCCTTAAGCAGGACCAGGCAGGAAGACTTGCACGATAGTGCCGACAAGTCAGACACCCCTCCGACGGAAGTGACGGCAGCCAAAAGCCACCTTTTGCGACCGCAGTTGTGAGAGAATCACCCTGATATTTACATAGGGTGGTTCCTGAGGTACAGAAAGTACCAAAATCAGATCCCACAGGGCCATCGGGTCTTCACCCAAAGCGCCACATGTCGCACACCTTGTACAAAGGTACGAATCAACGAGTGCGAAGCCAAAGGTCTCTGGAAAGGAATCGCCAGAGCCATACTCCAGCCCTTCAGAGTACTCAAAGCCAGTTTTTTTTTTTTAATTTTTGTTCAGGTCCTGCTGCAAAAATCAGGACCCTGGACACTATGTAAGAGCAAGGGTTATGACCCTCCGCCTCGCACCAGGCTATAAAAGCCTCTCAGGTGCGGTGGTAAATCCTGTGAAAAGCACACTTGCGAGCCTTCAACAAGGTATGGAACACGGAGTCATTGACTCCCTTGTCTCTTAGCACCTGGGACTCAATAGCCAGGCCGTCGAGTAAAGCAGGGTGCAAGATGGGCCTCTGAGACAGTAGATCGTCTCACAGCGGGAGCCACCATAGGGCATTTGCCCCTATTTGCACCACGTTGGCTTACCAAAGTGCGCTGAGACCAATCTGGAGCCACCAGGATTATTGGTATTCCCTCCACCACTATCCTGCGTATCAAACGCGGCAGAAGTTTTATCAAAGGGAAGGTGAACAGAAGACGATAACGGCCCCAAGGGGCCACCAGCGCGTCACTGCCAACAGATCCTTCGATCTGGACACAAAGGTCTTCACCAGGTGATTGAACCGAGACGCCAAGAGATCCACGTCCGGCGTTCCCCCATCTGCTGCAAATCTGGTTGAACACCTCCGGGTGGGGAGACCACTCTCCCTGGTCCAGCGTCTGGCGACTGAACAGCCGCCTGCCAGTTTTCCACACCTGGAATGTAAATGGCAGAGATTGCTGGAACGAGACGTTCCGCCCAGGCAGTATCAGAGCTGCCTCCGCCGCAGCTGCTGGACTCCTTGTGCCGCCCTGATGGTTCACATATGCCACTGCTGTGGCATTGTCTGACTGAATCTGAATCGGACAACCCTGCAACCTCACTGTCCAGTGAGATAGGCACAATCTGATTGCTCTCAGTTCCAGCACATTGATGGGGAGGCGAGCCTCCTGTGCTGACCAACGGCCCTGGCCCAGGATCCCACCCCAGCCTGAAACACTGGCATCCATGGTGATGATCACCCACTGAGGGGGCAGGAATGACTTCCCCTGAATCAACGCAGAGTCCCGAAGCCACCAGGTCAGAGACGCCCTGGTCTGGGATCTCCGACGGATCAGAAGGTCCAAGGACCGAGGGGACCTGTCCCACCATGCCAGGATTGCTCGCTGAGGGAGACGAGTGTGACTCTGGGTGTATGGTATTGCCTCGAAAGTCAAGACCATGAGCCCCAGCACCCGTATACAGAATCGTAATGAAGACCGACTGTGCGACAGGAGGGTTCGCACTGCTGACAGTGACAGCAACTTGGCTGGAGGAAGGAAAACCTTGCCTGCTCTGAGTCCAGAATCAGGCCCAGATACTCCAGGCGACGGGGTGGATACACGGTCGACTTCTGCAGGTAGAGCAACCAGCTAAAGTCCTGCAGCGAGTCATTGTGCTCTTCCAGAGCCGAGGCAGACTCCGCTCGCAGGAGCAGGCTGTCTAGGTAGGCTACTACCGCAATGCCTCTCTGTCGCAGCCACGCCAAAACTGGTTTTGTGAACACTCGAGGGGCTGAGGCGAAACCAAAAGGGAGTGCCACAAATTGATAATGGAGGTCTCCTACTGCAAAGCGAAGGAAACGCTGATGCCGTGGACAAAATAGGTACATGGAGGCACGCATCCCTGATGTCCAGAGACGCCAGAAATTACCCCCGATGGAGGGCGGCCACAACCGAGCGGATTGATTCCATATGGAATTTTCACGCCCTAACATACCAGGTCAGGGCCTGCAGGTCCAGTATTGGCCGGACCCCCCCCTACCCCCTTTTTGGGGACCACAAAACAGATTTGAGTAAAAACCTCGAAAAACTCTCGCTGGAGGCACTGGCACGATCACCCCTTGGTTCGAGAGGGCTTTTGCCTGCGGGAGCCCTAAGGTCGAAGGGAAGAACCTGACTGGGGGCCGAGTGTTGAACTCAGAAACGTCCCTCCACCCGAAGCCCGGGTGGGGGCAAACCCATCAGGTTGAGGAGGTTTGTCCTCCGCCTTTTCGGTTTTGTGCTGCCACTGCCGGTACCCGGCCCCTGCAGCAACCTCACCGGGACGGGTCCCTTTCCCAGCCGCTCCCGGTGTGTGAAAGAACCTCTTCTGACCCCAGGTAGGGAGCCCCTGTCTACGGTGAAACTCACGCCTCCGGGGCTCTGGGAGGAAGGTGCACTTACCTCCTGTGAAATCCTTAATGATCTCACCCAGCCGTGGACTGAATAGACGTCCACCCTGAAAGGGAAGGTCTACAAGACCGTTTTTGGAAGCATGGTCACCGGACCAAAAGCAATCAGAGTACCCGTCTGAGGGTACGGCAACACCGCTATCCTGGATAACATAGGCAGTAAATCAACAGCTGCATCACCAAGGTACTTGAAACCTTGGAGCAAAATTCAGCCCTCTGCGGCGTATCCATTAGGCAGCCACAGTACAGAACATTCTGGAGCTCCGCCATACGTTCAGACAAATATTGCGCCGCCATGGCGGACGTCAGGGTTGGCCGCAGAGCAGAGCCTGCCACCAGGAAGAACGACTTTTACAGTGCCTCTGTCTGTTAGTCAGTGGGGTCCTTGAAGAAAGGAACCCCTTCCAGAGGAATGGTCGTCGCCTCATTAAGGCAAGCTATCAGTGGGACCACCACAGGCGATTTTCGTTTTTTACAAAAAAAGCTTTCCTCAAAGGGATAGCGAGCAGCGAACCGTTTTGACCTATGCTCTCGAAGTGTGGGAGGAGACTGGAGCACCGGGAGGAACCCACGCATGTACAGGAAGAACATGCAAGCTTCAGGCAGGGAGGTCATGGCTAGAATCTGAGCCAGCAAGCATTTTGCTGTCAGGCGCAAGTGCTACACACTACACCACTGCGCTGCTGCAAAAAAGAATGCTGCCGACGCTGCCATTCATGATAACTAAAGTGATCAAAAAAAAAAAATATTGATCATAGGGGTAAGCCTTGGGGCCCTATGGGGCCTGGAGGACCCCACACACACACGCAGAAGTCTGCGATTTGTCATCCTGGCTAAGTCGCAGCGTAGTGCGAATTCCATCGATAATGGTGGGAAAACCGCCGTCCCCTGATCCCTTTCTCCGAGGGACGCTTCTCGGGGGCCTGTTGGGCGACATCCGCCCAGGGAGCACTCACTAAAGACGGCCGCAGCTGGTCCAAAATAGCCCTTTGCGCAGATGCGTCTGAGCCAGCAGGGTGAGCAGTATAGTCTGCCATCGTTCTCCCCCCAAATCCCCCTTAGTAACACACAGATGTATACAAAAGTTGAGGGCACCCCCACATAGCCGCACACCACCGCCCCACAGTGCACCAGGGAACCCCAGAGGACTGCACCCGCCGCCACCAGCATTCACAGGAGAGCCCAGCTATACTTGTTGTTTGCTGCCTGTAGCCTTTGAGGATCGTCAGCAGAGCCGCGCCGTCCGTAGCACACACCGTTCCAAAAAGAAAGGAAAAAACGTTTTTCACACGTTTTTGCATAGGCAGGGGACTCCAATATGGCCGCCGTTAAACACTAGAGGCCGAAAACCACCTGCAGGGAACGTGCAGTACCGCAAACGGCCGCTCTGAGCGCTAGAGGGAAAGCTCCATAGGCTCAGCATGTCCGCGGCTACGGCAAAATGGTGGCGGTCTGCCGCAAAATGGCGGCCGATCGCCGCATGGCGGAGAAAAATCAACGGACGGTTGCCGGACGATTGGGTGCGGTGGGGAGGGGGTGAAAAGGGGCTCCATGCGCCCTTACCGGAAGCTACCCAGAAAAATATTTTTTTTTTGTCAAGGGTCGTCAGTCCCTCTTCCGTCCCCTAAAAAAGGGGGAAGGAAGGAACTCTCACTCACCACTCCAGACGACCGCCGCGGGTAGCCACCCAGTCGTAGACTTTGCGCCCCTGCCTGGACGATATGCTGCAGGCCAGAGAATCGCCCTACCCGAATCGCATCCAGGGCTGGGCGTAAGTGGGGGTCACCCCAGGCCACCCGCACGGAATGGGCCCTATGCGGCGGGTCCCCATACGGCGGGACTGGCTCACATCGGTCGGCCAGGCCTGGGAGAGTACAAAGCCCATGGACTCTCTATGCCCCGGCTGGCTTCTTGATAGCAGATCAATGCTTGATAAAAGTCAAATAAAATAGAAGTAAAGAAAGAATAAATAAAAAACGGTCACAAATAGGACCGCAATTCCCCTAAAGGGAAGCCAGGTCAACTCCTTGCAAACTAGGCATTAGAACTGATGAGCTATGATATAGAGCGGGTTTATGTGGGAAGAGAGGACGGCCCCATGGGAGGGGCCAGCTGTTTCTTTTCCCTGCCTAGTTAACTCCTAGTTGGACAAGCATAAACCCAACACGTAATGAAGAGCTGCGTCTGTCAGTGAACATAGGAGGAATACATTTATATACACACTGCATACATATATAAACTATTATAAACCAAGAAATAAAAATTATATATTAAAGTGAGCAAAATTAGGAAATAGGGAACACAAAGTAAGAAGGATAAAGGAGAAAAAGAGTATATTTAGGGCTAGAACTTAAGTGTGCGTTCAAAAGAGCACTAGTCACTTGTTGGAGAACCATAGCACCTGACAGATCTCATGGATACGTGTCCTTGTTTTCAAGGCCCAGGAATGTCACTGTGTAGATCTCAAGAAATCTCGAGATCTCGAGAAAAAAATTAAATAAATTCTCCGCCGCATTTCCAGTATACTTTATGTAATATTATATTCCTTGTAAAATCTAGTAATATGATATACAGGGAGAGAGGACACTGCCCTTTGATTTGAGAGGTGCAATTTTAGGCAACTTATACGCCTAACAAGGATGTCCCCTTGGTGGATCCAGAGCAGATCTGCGTGTTGTAATTTCTTGGACATCCCAGAAACTAGTTAAAGTCTATGGTTAACAATAGCTAAGCATGAGTTGGTTTGCCATAACTTGCTTCTCCTATAATCCCACTAGTAAAAGCAAGCATATAAACATTGCCATTGACTTGAATTGAAATTTCCTTATGATGTGAATTAGTTCACCATTATGTGTGAAGAAACTTACCACAAAAGGCATCTCCATTTTGGTAGTTCTTGCCGTTTTGTGTATCCTCTTCATTCTGTACTGTAGATACATGCTTAGCTGAGGCACATCCCATATTTATCCAGTCAGGTCCTGACTGACTGATTGGAAAAAAACATTTCTAGTGGAAACTTTTCAAGTTGTGCCATGAACAGAAAGTTGCATCCACCATTGCTGAACCTGTGGGAAAGGTAAGATCCATTAAGACAAAAAGCACCATTTCTCAAGGAAACACTTAAAATTAAAAAAAAAAAAAAAATATATATATATATATATATATATATATATATATATATATACATATACAGTATCTCACAAAAGTGAGTACACCCCTTACATTTTTGTAAATATTTTATTATATCTTTTCATGTGACATCCCTGAAGAAATGACCCTTTGCTACAATGTAAAGTAGTGAGTCAATTAATTAATTAATGAATAAACTGCTGACAACAAAGGTGAGTACACCCATAAGTGAAAAATGTCCAAATTGGGCCAAAAGTGTCAACTTTTTTGTGGCCACCTTTATTTTCCAGCACTGCCTTAACCCTCTTGAGCATGGCGTTCACCAGAGCTTTACAGGTTGCCACTGGAGTCCTCTTCCACTCCTCCATGACGACATTATGGAGCTGGTGAATGTTAGAGACCTTGCGCTCCTCCACCTTCTGTTTAAGGATGCCCCACAGTTGCTCAATAGGGTTTAGGTCTAGAGACATGCTTGATCAGTCCATCACCTTTACCCTCAGCTTCTTAGCTGTGGTCGTCTTGGAGGTGTGTTTGGGGTCGTTATGTTGGAATACTGCCCTGTGGCCCAGTCTCTGAAGGGAGGGGATCATGCTCTTCTTCAGTATGTCACAATACATGTTGGCATTAATGGTTCCCTCAATGAACTTTAGCTCCCCAGTGTCAGCAGCACTCATGCAGCCTCAGACCATTACACTCCCACCACCATGCTTGATTGTAGGCAAGACACACTTGTCTTTGTACTCCTCACCTGGTTGCTGCCACACACGCTTGACACCATCTGAACCAAATAAGTTTATCTTGGTCTCATCAGACAACAGGACGTGGTTCCAGTAATCCGTGTCTTTAGTCTGCTTGTCCTCAGCAAACTGTTTGAGGGCTTTCTTGTGCATTATTATAAAAAGAGGCATCCTTCTGGGACAACAGCCATGCAGACCAATATGATCTGAGCACTGACAGGCTGACCCCCCCACCCCTTCAACCTCTGCAGCAATGCTGGCAGCACTCATACGTCTATTTCCCAAAGAAAACCTCTGGATATGATGCTGAGCATGCGCACTCAACATCTTTGGTCAACCATGGCCTGTTCTGAGTGGAACCTGTCCTGTTAAAATGCAGTATGGTCTTGGCCACCATGCTGAAGCTCAGTTTCAGGGTCTTGGCAATCTTCTTATAGCCTAGGCCATCTTTATGTAGAGCAACAATTCTTTTTTTCAGATCCTCAGAGAGTTCTTTGCCATGAGGTGCCATGTTGAACTTCCATGACCAGTATGAGAGAGTGAGTGCAGTAACACCAAATTTAACACACCTGATACCCATTCACACCCGAGACCTTGTAAGACTAATGAGTCACATGACATCGGGGAGGGAAAATGGCTAATTGGACCCAATTTGGACATTTTCACTTAGGAGTGTACTCACTTTTGTTGCCAGCGGGACATTTTCACTTAGGGGTGAACTCACTTTTGTTGCCGGCGGTTTATACATTAATGGCTGTGTGTTGAGTTATTTTTAGGGGACAGCAAATTTACACTGTTATGCAAGCTGTACACTCACTACTTTACATTGTAGCAAAGTGTCATTTCTTCAGTGTTGTCACATGAAAAGATATAATAAAATATTTACAAAAATGTCAGGGGTGTACTCACTTTTGTGAGATACTGTATGTTATAAAATATATTTAAAGCAGAAAAACATTTAAACATTACCAATTAAAATTACAGTCAATGGGTTTGCAGCTGACACCTATATATCAGGACTTGCTCTACTTTTACATGAGGAATTTGAGACAAATGGTACATTAAGGATACTGCTTAGGTACAGTTAACATTTCTAGAAGTTCTATATAATACAACAAGTGTTAACTTTCTGAGTTCAAGTCAACTTTAATACTTAGCTTTACTTGGTCAGAAATGACGCAAGACGCATAGTAATATGTCTGGTGTGAAGAAGACCTTAGTCTCGTTTACATGGTATATGTATGTATAATATAATCACATGGTATATGTATGTATAATATAATCACATGGTATATGTATGTATAATATAATTACATGGTATATGCGTAAAAAAATAGGCAGCCACAAATACTAAATTAAAATCTTTCTGAAAACAAGTCTTACATTTACATGAAGTAAAACCTATGTCAAAACTTACTGTTGCTGGCAATTTGATAAATAATTATTTTTAAATTAAGTTGTGTTTGGTAAACCAATAGAAGAGACTTTGCAATTTACAAAACACATATAACAGCAAAAAAACTATTTTACATCGCTACAGGAAATGCTCGGACATCTAATGTGACAGAAACTACTAACACTAGGACAAAAGCAACATCTGTCTGTATTTGATAGTTTTGGCTTTTTAGGTAGGCCTATGGCAAGAGCACAGTGGACCTCTTCTGAGACCATCCTGCTGTGTTCTGCCTAATTAAAACAAAAGGCCAGGTCATCCCCTGGTGCACTCTGGCTTATTGACACAACTCAAACTGCAACGTCTGTGCACCTCTTCTAAAAATACAAATTGAGCAGATGCTGCCTCTAATTAACAAAGGGGTGTAAACTCCCTGGTTAATAAGAAGCAATCAGTTCTCTGTTTTGCCATGTTCATGACAGCAGCACAGAGAACAGAGCTAGAGCTTCAGGCTCCAAACTCTCTGCCACCCCTAGAGTTTGGAGCAGAGGGAGGAGGTAGGTTGTCAACGCTGCAGGCTCTGCTCGTGTAGTGTAATCACTGCACTAGCAGAGAAGGGATTTTTAGCCGTCTCCTGATAGCTCAAATCCTCTACGACAAGTTTACACTTGGTTGGAATCTGCTGCAGTTGTCTAGAAACTGGCGTGGGTGGCACAAGCCGACCTGATACAGGCCTAACTGTTTAGTTAATGTGACGCATGCCAGCTCTGACAGTTGTAATGGCACAGGGAGTTTAGTTAATTCCAGGAATGTTGTTAACACTAACACCTTTATAAAAAACTATTTTATGGTGACTCTGTCTATATCTGCCTTGCTTAAGACCAACACTTGGACAGTAAGTGAGGAAAAATATCCCCAGCAGGGTCAAAGGCAGGGGTTTTAATTTTTCCCCAAATATCTAAAACATAGAAAAATGTTTTGGCTACAGTTCCACTTTAATCACTTGGTTTGGCTGTATTAGTGGCCTAGTAGTAGTGTTCCTAGTAGTTGCCTTTTTAAACAACCTCTTTTTTGTAATTTGAGACATTTAACCCTTCCTCCAGTATAAGCCACCCAAGCAGTGTTGCCAACCGTCTGTAAATTTGCAGACAGCCCATAAAAACAGGGCAGTTTTTCGGGTTTCCATGAAAGTCGGTAGCATTCGAAAAGTACCAGTAAAAACGGCGGCCATCAGCTCCGGTCAGAGCTGTGCATGTGCCATTACGGAAATCCCGAGCGGCGAGTGAGAAGATCCGATCCTGTCCCTGAGCTGAGTTGGACGACCACTCCTCCTGCTGCCAGCTAGTGCCTCTGCCCAGCCCATCCACCCTCAAATGAGGTTGCTGCATTTTCCTGCCACGCCACCACCAGCCAGCACCGGATGGATGGATCATCCTGATTCCTGCCTGCCTCCCTGCTCTGGCTGACCCTGCAGCCCCCCTGCTGACAGTGGTGAGTGCAGGTCGCTTCCTCTTCAAGCCAGCCAAAAAGTCAGGACAGTGAGTGTGTGACTGTTTGACACACACACTGCCTCTGCTCACTCTGATAGACAGCCGTGAGCCAGGCTGCAGGAGTCTCTCTCTCTTAGTGTGCACTGTATTAGTGCAGTGTGCACTGGATAAGTGGCAGGAGGTAATGGAAGGATGGTGTAATGGGAACAGGAGGTGATGGGGATGGTGTGATGGAGGGATGGTGACAGGAAGTGATGGGGGGATTGTGTGATGGAGACAAGAGTTGATGGAGGGATGGAGATGGGGGAATGGTGTGATGGAGATGAGGGGTGATGGAAGGATGGGTACGGGAGGGATAAAAACAGGAGGTGATGGAGACAGGAAGTCTTTAGAAGCGGGGACATAAATTCAGGGATTTCACCTCACTTTCTGTGGTGGTTATGGAACAGAAATTAAGGGGAAATCTCTACAATTTGACATAGGTGACAAAACTGATGGACTAAATAATCTGCCCTTATTATATTGAAAAGAACAGAAATATGTTTTTTTACCTTGCTATCTACCTTAAATCACATTGCTATTTGCACAGTGCACTTGTTTGTAGCCTAAATACTGAAATTTGCACTGAAAACTGTAATTTTGTAACTTTGTAAAATGCCAGTAAAAGCTTGGCCGTGCCAGTAAATTTTGGGTATTGTGCCAGTAAATTTCAATCTGGTAGGTTGGCAACACTGCATCCAAGCCAACCACAAAGCTTTTTAGATGATATTTACTACACAAAAATATTAAAGCATTCTACAAAACCATTTCAAATATATATATAATTTGTGACGAAAAAGGAAAATCAGTTGCAAATAAAAGGGTTATCAATGGTAAAGATAAAGGTTATTACCGTAGTTTGTAAGATTGGCAAAATTCCAATGTTAATTTCGACAGGTCTCACATCCCCTAAGATGTTTCTCATGCAGACTACATTTTAAAATGTCCCTGTGTTATGGCATACTGTATATTTGCCAAAGGAACTCACATAAATGCCTGCAACTGCTTACATTTCTAAGTCCACTACATTACATGCGTAATAAAAAAAAAAAAGCCAGCTAAAAAGTAATGGCCTGGAATTGCTGACTTGCTCACTACATCCATTGCTTTTGAGACAGTTCACGTAAGAGTCTGCCTGAATGTAGTGCAATGAAGGATGCTGTCTTGACTGTTAGCATCCATGTATTCAATATATTCTTGCCAGATAGATAAGATTGATAGAACTGATGATTAGAAATATTTTTTACTTCTTGATAATAGAAATAAAAGAACCCACTCAGAACATTGTGCAGTGCATAGGCATCTAAATAGCTTGGAGCAAAAGTAACTGCAACAGTAGAATACTTCATTCAATATTTTGGTAATAGATGTGCATATACATAAGATATCAACCCCTTAGTAGAGGTGGCCGGTACAAAAAAAAAAATACATAATAGCTGTTGACCCAATATTTTTACAAAATCTGTAAATACTGAAAAAATAATTTATTAATCAACTGATTATTATTTTTTTACTTCTTTTTCTTTGTATATTTGTAAATTTGCAGTTGTAGAATATGATAAAAAAAGGAAGTTAGAGACCTAACCCAAAAGTGCTGTTGTGCCGGGGTTTTTTTCAGCACTGTTAGGCATAACAAATCAGTATATGGTGCTACAGCTATGTAGGTACGTCAGGCCTAAACACATAAGAGCCAAAGTTCAAAACCAAGCAGCAGCTGTGTCTAATGGATAGCAACTATAATATTCTGTCTTCCACATACCCACAATTGGGGGAAATTGGAGCTGATCTAAAGTCTGAAGGTACAGGAGTCAGGGTTGATCTAAGGTCTGATGGGGCTGATCTGAGGTCTAAGGATGCAGGCGATGGGGATGATCTGAGGTTTGACAGTGCTGGCATTGGGGCTGATCTGAGGTTTTAAGGTGTGGCAATTAGACCTCAGATCAGACCCATCAGACCTCAGATCAGCCCCAACTTCAGAAACTTCAAACCTCAGATCAGCCCCAACACCTGCATCCTTAGACCTCAGATCAGCCCCATCAGACCTCAGATCAGCCCCAAGGATGCAGGTGTTGGGGCTGATCTGAGGTTTGAAGTTTCTGGAGTTGGGGCTGATCTGAGGTTTGGATGTGCAGGAATTGGCGCTGATCTGAGGTTTGAAGGTGCAGGAACTGGGGCTGATCTGAGGTTTGAAAATACAGGAATGGGGGCTGATCTGAGGTTTGAAGGTGCAGGAATTGGGGCTGATCTGAAGTTTGAAAGTACAGGAATCAGGGCTAATCTGAGGTTTGAAGGTGCAGGAATTGGGGCTGATCTAAGGTCTGAAGGTGCAGGGATTGGAACTGATCTGATGTCTTAAGGTGTATGAATTGAGCATTATCTGAGATCTGAAGCACAGAAATTTAGGCTGATCTGGAGTTTGAAGGTGCAGGAACAGGGGCTAAATTGATGTCTGAAGGTGCAGGAATTGGGGCTGAACTGACGTCTGAAGGTGCAGGAATTAGGGCTGATCTGAAGTCTAGATTTAAACATGTTTTGTGCACCAGTTAATATAATAACCAATTTAACCAACTTTAAACCAACTTTAAGTGTGAACATTGAAAACCTTATGACTATATTGCGCTATTGTTCACTGGCATGTTGTCTAATTCTTGTAAATATGACACTTGATGTGGAAAAGTTTGCTGACCCCTGTACTAAATAACACTGCAAAAGCAGTGTATAGTGTTGAAGAAAAGTTTTTTTAAATATCTTAACCAGCTGAAAGTGGTATTATTATTATTATTATTATACTGGATTTTTACAGCACCATGGTACAAGAAGAATCAGAGAAGAATCAGAGGGCCCTGCTTGTTAAAGCTTACAATCTAAGAGGGAGGGTCAAGTAATACAAAAGGAGATGGGCTGATGGATAACGTAAAAACACAGTGTATTAGTTAGAAGCAGGATAGGCTTCTTTAAAAAGAAGGGTTTTCAGGGATTATCTAAAGATGGATAGATTAGGAGATAGTCAGGCAGATTGGGGTAGGGAGTTCCAAAAGATGGGAGAAGCTCGAGAGACGTCCTGCAGGCTAGCATGGAAGAAGGCGACAAGGGAGCTAGAGAGCAGGAGATCTTGGGAGAACTGAAGACAGCGGTTTGGTTGATATTTTGAGACTAGGTTAGTGATGTAGCTGGGGGCAGAATTGTGGATGGCTCTGTAAGGAGTTTTTAGTACTTTGAATTTAATTTGTTGGGCGAGTGGAAGCCAGTGGAGGTATTGGCAGAGAGAGGTGGCAGATACTGAAAGGTTGGTAAGGTGGATGAGTCTGGCAGTAGCATTCATGATGGACTGAAGGGGGGATAGCCTATGTAAAGGTAATCCAATGAGGAGGGAGTTGCAGGTAAGAGATGACCCTAAAACCAAAAATGTATTCTATTGCAGATTACCAATCATTAGATGTGGTGGCTGCTTCAGTTTTCTTTGCTTTTTCCCCTCTGCTTTCACCTGGTGATCTGACCAGTAACACACCTCCTGTATTAGCGAGACAACTCTGGAGGAATGAGAACAAGAGGCACAGCAGATAGCAGCATTGACACTCTGGGAGGAGGATAGTGTTAAATGTAAATAAATGGTGAAAAATATACAGTGATGCAATAGCACTAATTCACACATCGTAAATCAAAAACAAGGTCCATAGTCCTCATGTTTGAAGCAAATGTGTTGAAAAGATTCCAATCAAACACCAAAACTTCCTCCACCAAGGGAAAATAGTGATCAAACACCCATATGGAAAGAGGCTCACCAGAAAATAGATGTTAGCCAGCATAACTTAATAAGCAGGTGCTCTCATCACTTTCTGCGACCCACAGACTCCATTGGCTTTCATCGACAACTCCTCATGGAAAGGTGTATGTGGGAACAATAATAGAGCCTTGCATAGTGTAAATCCTAAAACACTCAGTTGCTTTATTTAAAAGTAATGCTCTTACACTTATAAGGTCAAAATCTCGCCTGTGTACAAAAACCTGGTGTGTCACCGTCCTGCTACACTCCCGTCCTTGGCATGTTTTGTCACTTCCAACTTGGTCACAAGGGGGCGGCTACATGGCTCAGCAACCCAACTTAAGTATTCACTCCCTCAGCCTTGTCGGATGTCGCTAGCTGCGCCTGCGCACACTGAGCTAGTCCATTGACCAACTGTGCAGTTAACCCCTAATGTCTCATATCTACCTCCATCCGTTTGAGCCATTAACCCTGCCAATGCTAGTATACAGCTCTAATGTTAACCATAGGTGTAATCGCTCTTTGTCATCAGGTTTCAGCACAACTAATGGTATCAAGACGCCGAAGGAAACGGGTGAATATTGCCTACAAACCCCCTTCTTCGGTGTATATCCTGCACTGGTCTTCTAATTTCATAAAATCAATGATTGCATCCATGTTGAAACACCAATCCAAATAATTTATTCAGTTTTCAGGAGTGATACTCAAATTTTAGCAAAACCAGCTACTAAATACTTTAAAACATATACATACATATACTGTTAGACATGTAAATCAGTACAATACAATTGGTGCAATAAAATACATTGGATAAAATACATATTCTGCATATAAAATACACATATTAAATATAAAGATAAATTTATGCATAATGGAATTGTATCTAAAATATACCATAACCAAAATACCTCACATAACCCCTCCTACTTATATTCAGACCTCCCACAATGGAGATATCTTGAAACAACAATGGAGGTGATATGTCAATCAAAGAAACAGATATAATGTCACTGTTACTACAAAAAGAACCTAATTAATAAGTTCAATAATCACTGATATAGCAATTCAGATCCAGCTCAATATTGTGTTAAATGTATTAGCAGAATTAGATGCACTAACAAATTGAATCCAAACACCAGCTCACACTTTATAATTCGTTACAGCAAAGTGTTTTTTTTCCTTTTGTGATAAAAGTCTTATATGAATACATAAAAGCTGATCACTTCAAATCACCCCTGCCAGTGTTAAGTGGTTTGTTACATCCATGTATACTAATTCTGCAGGAGATTTTGAGCTGTGAAAAACAACAGACTTGCTGGCTGGATTACCAAATGAAAATAGAAGAAAGAAAGCGTAAAACAAGGAAACTAATGTAGCCATCACATCCAAGAATTGGTAAGCTGCAATATAATACATTTTTGCTTTTGGGTTTAATACTGTTTGACGTTTATCTACTGAAACACTTGAAAACATTGCGCATTAAAATGTATTTTGTACAAGGTTTTATTTTTTTTATTTCTAGCAATCAATATGTATAAACATATATATGCTTACACGTGGGGATAATGCTGCCTCCATGGTTTTGTCTTTTCTGCCTGTAGCTTAGTTTGCTGAATCCAATTAATATATGGAATGACAGGGTTAGCTAACCATGAACGAAAGCTGTAGAAATAGGACAACTGGAAATACTGACTGCCAATCAGGTATCCCATAATAAAAAGACAACACAGACAACTAATGCCAGCTAGTTGACTAAGCTGTAGAAAAAGACATGTCCATCAAGTTTAACCTTTCAGACTCAACAGTTCAGCTCATAAGATGGTAAAGCAAAACCTCCTCAACAACGGAGTCAATTCGGCAGCATAAGTGGCAAACGGAAACTCTTCCTGACCTCACAATAGCAGATCAATTCCCGGGATAAAAATATTAGTGCTAATTTTAGTAACGGTCATTGTAATTGGGATATAGTTATGGTGTGCTTTTTACAACTGGTGAGGAGTGATACCATAACAGAGTTGGGCTGTTAAACACTTTATAGGAGTTTCTGCCCCCACCCCCCAAAACTGAAAAGTCAGCAGCAACAAACACTGTAGTTGCTGACTTTTACTATTAGCGCACTTATCTGTTCAGGCATCCAGCGGTGCCCTCACCCAAACTGATTCTTGAATCGGCTCTCGGGTGCTGGCGCCTCCATCTTGGTTAAGGGGAACCAGTAGTCAAGCCTTGCAGCTTTACAGATGGTTTCCTACTGCTCTGTGCTTTGTGAATGGGCCGACTGTGCGCATGCGTGGGGGGGGGGGGGTTGCCGAACTCCCGGCTCACTCTGCCACAGCAAGCTGAGCCAGAAGTGGGAGTGGGTAGCTATCAAAACCAGGTACCCGCTCCTCCTTCCCCCCAAAAGGTGCCAAATGTGGCAGCAAAGGGGGGAGGAGGCAGGCAAGCAGAGCTTCCCCTTTTGGGTGGAGCTCCGCTTTAACCACTCCAATCATTTTAATCTGGGATCAGGTTCATATTTGTTATGCGGGCCAGGGAAGGAAAATTTAAACAAGTAGGTATATTTCACATTACAGTTATGCGTGTGGTATATCTTTTTACTGATTCTTTTTTTAAAGCGGAACTTTACCCAACTTTACCCGCTTTAAGTCCCCTCCGACTAAATTTTGTATGTAATTTTTTTCGGGGGTGAGGGTATCTAGCTTTGATAGGTACCACGCTCCCACTTCAACTTGGATCACCTAGGCTGGGAACCCAGAGACTAGTGAAGAACTAGGACATTACTGAATCCCTGGACAGGTAAGTGTCCTTATAATAAAAGTCAGCACCTACAGTATTTCTCATTCACATAGGGTGGGGGTCCAGGATCTGGGGGCCCCCTTGTTAAAGGGGCTTCCAGATTCCAAAAGCCCCCGCCCGCAGGCCCCGACAACCAATGGCCAGGGTTGTGGGGAAGAGGCTCTTGTCCTCATCAACATGGGCACAAGGTGCTTTGGGGTGGGGGGGGAGGGCCCTCCCTGTCCCAAAGCACCCATACTCCCCATGTTGAGGGCATGCAGCCTGGTATGGTTCGGGGGGGGGGGGCGCTCGCTTGTCCCCACCCCCTTTCCTGGCCTACCAGGCTGCATGTTTGGATAAGGGTCTGGTATGGACTCTGGGGGGGACCTTATGCCGTTTTCTTGGCGTTGGGGTTTCCCTTTAAATCTATACCAGACCAAAGGGTGGTCCCCACAAAACTTTTTTTCATTTTTTGCGGGGTTCCCCTTCAAGATCCAAGTCGCACTGCAAGTCGGATCATAATGATCTGAATTCTGGTGTGACTTCTATTCAAATCAATGGGCTCCCATAGGGAACCATTGATTTTGAATAGAGGCAAAGAAATGCCTGATGAGGCTTAACGCTGTGTATAAAACGTTAAGCTCGTTTTTGAGCGTTTGGCCGGCTCAGCGTCAAAACAGCTCTAACGCTGCGTTAGTTCTACAGCTTAAGAACGCAGACGCCATTTACAGCTCAAAAAACGTCTGCGTGTGTATAAGGCTATTGAATAACATGGTGTGGCGTTCTTAAGCTGTAAAAACAGCTCAAAAATGTGACGTTAATAACGTCCGTGTATATGAGGCCTGAATGCACTGGCATACCAACAATATCAACTGGTATATATCCATATTCCTTGTAAATAGTTGATCAACATTTACATTTCAGGTTGTTTAGGCACAAAACACCTATGGTCCTCTAATGACAACATGTTTTATGACACAGCAGGGGACATATACCATGTTACTATAAAAAATCCCATGAGAATGTTTCCAGGCTTTGAAAAGGTACCAACAACTTGACATTTGTAATGTTTCACATCATCAGTGACAATTATATTTAGTTACAATATGCTAATGTGTTCTCTTAAAAACTCCCAGTTGTCTCCACATTTATAGTAATGTTCTGCATGCTGCTTTTGATGAGCCTACACAGTGACGCAGCTCATGGTAGCTAAAAATCAGTTTACATTCTGCCTCCTAGTCTCTGCCAATAAATGTTGTTATGGTAACATCTAATTCAGGAATAGTGCGCAGCAACGCTCTAAAACATACAGCAGATCCCCGGAAGTGGAATTAAAAACAACATTAGCAGAGTATATGTATATAGTGTGAAGGGTAGCTAAACATATAAAAATGATCTAATAGACTGCAGTAGTAGCATCAATGAGAAACAATCGTCAGTATGGCTATGCACTGCAAACGTAGCTGAATAAGCTGTCATTAGGAGCTATGAAGATGCCTTTGAATCATGGGTTATGGTTTTATCCTGCAACCTGAACAAAATCATTTGGCCAGACTAAATGATTTATGGAAAAGGCAATCCCGCAGGTTTTTTAAGGTTATTTGTGACTCTGTTGCACAAAATTCACACACACATGAATAAAGCATAGAGGATAGCTACACAGCCAAAAAAAACAGGTTGAGCCAAAACGTGCATCTTTATGGAAAGCTCTTTGGGAAGTTAAATCATGCTTAAACATCTGACTGCTAGAATTAGCAATAAAGGTCTGCGCACCACTATTACCGACCAACAATTCGATTTTATATATATATAAAGTACCAAATTCAAAGAATGCTCTAGAAATGAAGTTGTATTTAACATATATAGAAGCAGAATAGTACAATAGGTACAGATATACAAGTATGTCATATAGTATGTCATATCACACCACAGGAGCATTTGCTATATTCTTAATTCCAATCTATATCCAAAATTATACATGCATGTACCAGGGATGTGCAGTCAGGGGAGGCAGGTGAGGCACACAGAGAAAAAACAATCACAGAGACCCTAAATTTGGGGGGTCCTATCTCCTATGGTTCCAGAGATATGGAGCTCCTTGAGCAGCCTGTCAGAAGCTACATACAGCACGGCCAGTTTAAATACAAGCTGACACACACAGATGGAGAGGATGAGCTCACAGTGCCTCTCCTCACTTCTTGTCAGAGGCACTGAGCTCAATGTACAGCTTGGAGCCTTGGACCAATGGTAAAGCACCATTGGTCCAAGCTGTCCAATAAAAATGCTGCATTGGAGGCTCTCCTCTCATTGCAGTGTCATAGAAGGGGGCATGTATCTAAAAGACACATGCTCCCTTCCAGCCCAGCCCTCTTAACTACAAGGAAAAACATGGGTTTATGGGTATAAGGTTTACCCATAATCCCATGTTTTTCTCACAGTTAAGAGAGAGAATCTGCTACTGCTGAAAAGGTACTTTTTTTTAATGCCACATACATAGGTAAAGTGAGCACCACATAGTCATATAGCAGCTGATGTTCATAAATGAATGCAAGACATGCTAGTACTAGTACTCAGAGCAGTGTTGCCAACCTACCAGATTGAAATTTACTGACACGACACCCAAAATTTACTGGTACAGTCAAGTTTTTACTGGCATTTCCAAAAGTTACAACATTACAGTTTTAGGTGCAAATTTCAGTATTTAGACTACAAACAAGTACAATATGCAAGATAGGTAGATATTAAGGGAAAAAACATATTTCTTACTTTATTTTTAATATAGCAAGTAAGTAGTCAGGGACAGAACTCAGAAGGGCAAGAAATAAGAATAGACACACATGCACAACACATGTAAAACCGACTCTCACAGTTACACTGACAGCAGTGTACAGCAGCATAGATGAGGATGACACCTTAACGACATGACACATCCCCTCCTGAGTTACAGTGACAGTCTCTCTCCACACCAGGTGGTCCCTTCATTCCACTCCAGTCCAAACAGCATGGACAGTCCTGCTCCCGGCTTGCCTTGCTTCTGTCCCACAGACCCGCACAAGAGGCTCCCTTGCATGACATCACAAGACACGCTCCAGCACCGCCTCTGCCAGACCCACCGTCTGCTGGCACTGCCCAAACACACAGTAGCAGGCACTCAGATGGTCTTGGCCGGCTCTGGACTGGAACTGTGCATGTGCAGTTTCAAGCCAAGCATCGCAATCATATTTTATACAGGCAACCTTTTCCTGTCACTGGCATTTACTGGCAGGAGAAAAGTGCCTGTTTTTGTACTGGCTGCCAGTAAAAATGCTGACGATTGGCAACACAGACACTGACTGAGAGTAGATTAATAAGAGAGAGAGAGAGTGAGAGAGAGAAGGGCTAGACCTTGGAAAAAAGAGAGGGAAGGATGTAAAAACCCAACATTTCAGGGGTGAAAAATAAGGCTCCTTTCATATGGACCGGATCCAGTTTTTCTTAGCAGGGGATCCATCCGCCAATCCCCTGTTGAGCTGAGCTGACCTGAGCGGCCGGATGACAGGTCAGTGTCTGCTCCATTTTTCAGAATGGACATGGACACAGCCCGCTCTGCTCTATGGGCAGTCAGATCTAAACAAACTGGCTGTTTACACCTAATGCCCTCTGATCCGATCTGGCCAGATGGACCCCTTTGGTTTGTTTTTATTGGATCAGAGGTAACTGTGTGTAAACTGACACAAGTCCATTTACAACGGACTGCCCAGAGAGGAGAATAGAGGGTCAGATCGGGAAAAAAACGGACAGGTGGACCCAATTGGGCCACTCTTGTGAAAGGGGCTCCCTCTTTTAAATGCAACTAGAAGTTAAGAAGAATGAGGACATCATCATACAAGATTCAGAATTAAAAAGGTCTCCCACTTTTTTTTCCACATTTTATTTGACTAGGTTAGGGCAGGTGGTTAGAGAATAATATACATACACCTATATATAAAGATATATACAGTACGTATATGTGCCATTCTATCATTGTCTTTGCTGCATACTGGCCTTTGATCGCAGTGCTTGTGGCTGGTGAATTCAAATCTACGTGAATGCTTTTCAGATGATGAATGCTGTACTTCAGACTCATCTGCCAAGGTGTCAATCAATACTGATATATTGCAATAACCACAAAGAAAAATTAGCTTTATAGCCAGAGCCTAATGATATAATTACATTCACAGGCAATGGGGGTTCAAGCAGCCTTCACTGTTGTTGCATATCAAATTACCCAGTAAAAGTACATGCACATGTGTTCTGTGAAAATGGGACAAAAGACAAATGTTATTAAGATGTTCACTGTACTGGCTGAATGCATTTCATTGATTTAAAACAGAAAATGCCACATTTGGCCACTAAATAACACAAAGTATCACAGGAATTCCCTATGATATTTAGTGCCATCTAGGGGTCAAATGTGGTATGAAAAACATTCAGCCAGTGCAGGAAGTAGCCTAATATTTGTTTTATGCCCACGTCACACACAACAAAAATACATGTACTGTCACTGGGTGAATTGCTATGCAATTTTATAATAAAAACACTCCTGGGTGATAAATGAATATGAAGTGGAGCAGCGCTATAAAATCACTTAAATAAATAAATAAATGCATAAATGCATTAAAAATAAAAAAAGATGAATAAAGTGCATATACATATAAAAAGCAATAAAAGTGCAATATATACATATAAGTGTCAAATGCATACAATACTGATAATCATCCTACTGAAAAGTCCAATGAAGAAAGTGCAAAACGTGCAAAAAAAAGTGCCAGTATATTCCAAGTCTTTATGACAAGATGAAAAAGTCCCAGTGTCCTTATGAGTATTGTATTCAACACATAAACTGTGCACACAATCCACCACCATGTGCAGTGGCCGCTCACCTTGTTCCCTTAGGTATTGTGCATGTAGCTCCTAAGAGCTGTGTAGTATTATCATGATATATTTATTAAAAATCGTAGTTAAAATAGTGACAATGCGATCCACCTGACTCTCTGCGGGGTCACAAGCAAATAAAACAAGAAAAAACAGCAGACTTCCGGAAGTGACGTCACCCGGCTCCTCCCGACATGTTGCGTCACAACCACATAACTTTATCAAGGGTAAAAGAGGAGAAACACATCTATAGTTGGTTTGCACCAATTTTGTTTTTGTGGTTTCACTCACACACATTATTCCAACACTCATGGCAGTTCCCTTGAGGGAGCACATAGCTGGTTCACCCAGTAGATACACAAACTCTTTTCATTTTTACATACATCAGTATATACATTTTATCAACATTTTTTCCATTTTCATTTTTTTTTCCCCAGATTTGTACATTTTTATTCACATTTTTTGCAGATTAGTGTGTTTAATTAGTGGATATACATCATACAAAGGGACTGTATCATTGTGACCTGGCCTGCCCTTTGGCTGCTCCCTTTGGTCTGGAGGGGGTTTTCTGCCTCAGCCCTGGGTCAGATATTTTATCTGAGACCCCCATTATCTCCCATATAGAAGCTGGGCAGAGCCTTGGAGCTGATTTGTAAGTAACAGATTCTTTGCTTCTCTTTGAGAGACTTTTTCTTTCCTATAAAAGGCATTACATACTAATAGATATTTTGTCTATGTATTTTTGTAGTTTATTCTTGCATCATACTCCTGATGAGTGTCTCGAAATGCGTAGAGTTTCTAATAAAACGTGCTAAGACAAGTCTGGTTCATATTATGCAATCTTATGTATTTGCCTGTACATCTGATGTATGATTAACTTATGAATTTATCTTGTCAGTCATGTTCATTTGATTATCTGTATTTTATATTCTTATATTTATATTCTACATGATAGTTCTCTTGATTATGATTATACCATTATTCAATAATACATTATGTTTTTTAAGACCATGGAATGTTTCAATGTGATTGTAAAAATACATTTAAAAATGTTTTATATATATATTCTATGTACCATCATTTGCAATGGCATGCCTCATTTAAAGTCCCATCATCTTTTCTCCTTTTTGTACAAATATAATAGGGATGGAGGCCTGCCATTGTGATTGTATCAAGTTACATTTTTCTTTTTTTATACTACACATCTAAATGTGAATTCTTACTCAAATTTGACTATCATGTGTCCAAAAAAGCACATTCTTTCTAGATCAAAATAATCATGCTGATAATGTCTTCAGCTGGCCATTCACATGGACATAGGTGTGCGCAGGGGGTGTGCCTGGGCACACCCTAATCACTATGTGCGTTGCCGATTCTCCCTACTTTCCGGGCTTCCCCACTCCGGACTTTGTAGAGGACGTCTGTAGACCCCCCTCTCCTCTCCTCCTTTCGGTCGTCGTGACGTCCCGCCCCCCCCCCCCCGTTGTTCCTCACCCCTTCGGGCCTTTCATCCCTCTTAGCCGTTGCGTGTATCACTAATCCCACACGGGTCCGTGTGGGGGACGCGTGTGGATACAGGTACACTTACCGGTCGACTTCTGTAATAGTCGTACTAATAAAACTAGATCTTTCTTACACGAAAAAACCTGTGTACTATCAGTTTAAACTCATTCTTAAGTGTAAATCTACACATCATATTTTTTTCTTTTTACATTGAACTATGTTAGTGTTACCGTCCGGAGGTAGGGATAATATAAACATGTTTTTCCTCTTTTCTACTACCCTGAAATTTACTCCGTACGGTAACGTTTACTACCATGTATCTTATATATATATTTTGTAAAAATT
>BLSH010496385.1:119507-131502 GCA_018402905.1 Glandirana rugosa | reverse complement strand
CAAGCGGCTTCCGAGACGGATCGGTCATTACCCCTGGATAGCCGACTGCCAGCTCTAAAAAATGATACCCGGATATAGCCTGCAGGTGCAGACTATGTCCCGGTAGAGCCGCTCAAAGCTATTTACGGCGCTGGTTGGGAAGTGGTTAAAATATTTTTTAGTCTCCATATTCCAAAACACTTTAGACAAGTGTAAAGTGGCCATATGTGGCCGTTTCAGCACCACCCTGTTCAATAAAAGTCAATTCAAAAATGTAAAAAGGTGGTGGAAAATGGTTGTCCAAACAGTGGCCTCATCCTATCAGTTGCAGCCCTCGTTTGGGTACTCAGACAGCTGGGATTGTCTAAACACAATATCCATCAGGGGAGATTCCTCCATCCATACTGTTTAGCATTGATGGGGGAACAGATTAATTTCTCTGGTTCAGCTCACACACTGAACAAATTAAATTTAAATGTGTATGGCTAGCTTAAAAGGAGAAGTATGGCCAAAGCTTTTTCACCATACTTCTATGGATCACAGGAGTGCAGCCAACAGAGTGTTAAAGCCTGCTGTCGGCTGACATCCCTCAGCAGGTCCAAGCTGGGGAAAGATCCCAACTTTACAGTCGGGAACCAGCCAGATATTTGGACTGACAGGTGGCTCAAACTCTCAGCTGTGCTGCTCAGAGACTGAGCCAGCCGCTCCCTCCCCAACCCAGCACTCCAGTGAGGGCTGGAGGGGCAGGGCAGAGAGCCATTGACTGACAGTCGGGACTCTCTGCTCAGAGTGGAGGGGGAGAACTGAGCGGCAGCGGGGTTTGATCGCTCAGTTCTCACTGCAGAGGGGGTGGGGAACAGATGCAGAATCGGATCGATGCTGTATTCACCAAGGTGAGTATAAGTTTTTTTTTTTTTTATCAACCCCATACTTCTCTTTTAACTCATGCATACAATAGGACCAGTTTGAGAGGAATATGTTAAACCTACAAGCATATATGTTTTGGGGTTGAGGGACTAAACTGGTAAAAACCCATGTAACCATAAGGAGAGCATACAAATTTAAACTCAGGGCCCTAAACTACAAGGTAAAAGGGCTAACCATTTTGCCACAATGCATAGGTTTAAAATGAACATAATAATAAATGATGCATATAGTCTTTGGTATGTTGTTTTTAGATACAAGAGATGTATAACATTTTAATGTGTTAAATACCTTGTTTCTATGAACATATGCAATGGTATATAGATCTGGAGATAGCCACAACGGATATCTAATGTTAACAATGCAATAATCAATATTGCATCCTCTGGTACTTAAAAATTATAGAGTAGTCCAGATAACATTATGTACATAATGAACATACATATTGACAGAGACCTGTCATATCTTCCCCTTTTTTGTCAGATTTCAGAAGCCAACCATCAAGACATAGGAATTTAGGGATCACAAAATGCAGGAAAAGTCTTAGAAGGGGCAGACTAAATCTACCCTCATAATTCTCTGCCCATTGTGGAAGTATGCTATATTTTCGAGTTGCTCTTACTTAATCACTAATGTTCGCTGACAAAAACTTGCATACATTGCCCTATTAGAACTACAGAAGCATAATTTTACAATTATGTCACTCATTTTTAAGGCCTGCACACTTGCACACTGAAGTTGTCAAACGCCAGTTTTTACAGGCATTTGACATTTTCTGCCCCTAAGCGCCCCTGTATGTTAGCCTGTGTGTCCATGCACACATAGCAAGTAATGTCACCAGCAAACCAGGATCTCCAAAAACGAGTCGAAGGCTTTAATCAATGATCACAGCAGAGAGCGACGTTTCGGAGCCACACAGGACCCCTTCATCGGGCATACACATAGGGTTTACAGGCATTTAGAGGCAGGGGCTTTTAGAGGCAGAAATCTGAATGCACACAAATAGTTTTCAGGAAAGAAGCTTGTGGGAAAAACAAAAAAACAAAATACCAGACGTGTCTAACTGCGTGTAATTGCACCTAAAAGCCAGGCAGTTTCGTGCTTGAGGGTTCATTCATTTAAATGGGCAGAATAAATTACTATTCTGGCCACCAATGAAATGAATGGATCCCCAAACGCTTGATGCGCCTGAACACGTTTGAAAACGCCTGTCAGGAGAAAAGCGCTCAGAAGTGTGCATGAGACTTAATGGTAGTTAAAAACATTACAGAAGATTTGAAGCCAAACTTCCGCTAAAACTTTTTATTTCCTCTCTCAACTCTTCATTACTGACTGCATCTCAGATTTACCCTCAATCCCTGTCTATTTTATGAGGCAAAAACAGAGTATGACAGGAAATCTTCCCAATGGGAAGCAGCAAAAACTATTTTACTAGTAGAGTGGATAACGGTTTGAACATCTGTATTATTGCTTCTGTTTCCAAGGTATCCAACAGCTAAAACACACTTTGAACCAAATCACAGATACATGGAAATTATTTACAACAACATAATTCATGTTATAACAGGCTGCTCATCAGTAAAAACTCATCCCTCCCGGGGATATCTGAGGCTTATCATTTACAAGAGTGTTTTAAACAGGGACACCGTCAAGTGTGTGAATCTCAAAACATTCTGTGGTTTCCATAAATTTACATAAAACAAGGGGAGTTGTCCCTTTGGGAATTTCCCAGACACCAAGGGATTTTGAACATACTTTGTGTGTAGAGATTCTAAGGATGGCCATACATTATGCAATTTTCTAGTACAACTTTCCTTCAGATTTACCAAAACCATATAATAGGAAGTCAAACCTAAACACTTTCACTTTGTATGCAATCAGGTAGGTCCTTGTACTACATAGTTGAAGGTAAATCTAATGAAAATTGAATTAGAAAATTGTATGGTGTATGGCCAGATTTAGCCATAGTTTCCCTAGCCCAAATGTAATGCCGCGTGGCTGTAGTCAGTATGAGCATGGATTGTTGTACTTCTGCTTTAATTGGGTGTTCTGTAAACTGTTGGGGATTAACCCTGGAAATAGTGTGAGAAGGTACAATAATTCTGAGTTATGAACATTTATGTCTCCCTGGCCAACCATTAGGGAGTTTATTGTCAGTGGTGCATGCTGGGGAAGGATATATAAATATATGGGGTGACCTTCTGGAAGACCCTTGACTCCTGGGCTGCAGTCAGAAGGGGAGGTTTTGTTTTTGAGGTCAGTGCCTTTCAGGTCTGCTGCCTGAGGAGGGCTTTTGTTAGAGGAAGAGGACTGGGTTTGGGAACTAGGATTTCAGGGATACCAGAATTGGAGCACTATTGGTGAAACCTTGTTCAACAGTGTCCTGTAGAGCCTGGTAGAAAGCTACTGCTGGTGGACATTGCAGGAATTCTGGGGGCTCATCCAGGGGATACGTGTTTTACCTGAAAGGCGCTTTTTATATACAGACTATAAGTAGAGGATTGAAGTCTGCATTTTGGTAATTTTTGGGTATCCTGTGGCCCAACCCTATAGTACATTTAATTACTATTTGCTAAGGTGACTGGCACCCAAAATTCAGAAATTTTGCTCAGAGGAGAAATGCTAGCCCACCAAGCCACCTCTGTGTCCCCATCCACTTCCCAGAGGGTAAGGTGTGCTTCTTTTCTTTAGATTAGCAGCATAAACAAAACATCATAGTTACAAAATGGTGGTGGAAAAGGCCAATTCAATTCAAATTCCATGATGTCTGGAGAGAAAATACAAGCAGCAAACCATAACAGAATAGTCAAAGGTATTAAAACACTTTCTGGAAAACAATTTTTATTACTTTCCTTACACAGAAATAAAGAGCCTTTCAAAAACTGGTGTCACAAAAATAGTATTTTTTCACCTACAACATCACTTTTCAAAGGATATTCTTGTATATAGATAATTTTACAGGAGCCTGTCAACCCCAAATTATGTCCTATCCAGCCCCCTAATACCTTACCATTAGCTCACAATTCTTAAAGACTAATGAAGGAGTTCAGAGAGGAAAAAAAACTGATTGCAATGACAAGAGACAAGACAAGATGCAAAATTTATATAAGGTCCTATTCACACCAGTGCGGTAAGACTGCATTGGGCAGCCTTGTCTTCTACCTGACCAGTTCACACTACTGCATTAGAATGGTAGGCACTGAAATAAAGTATAGCATACATTACTTTTTTCAGCACAGAGCAGCGTGAGCCAATCCACCACCTTGCACCATGCTATAGACAACTTAATGGAATGTCACTTTACTTGTTTGCTTCAAAAATGCAAACTAAATTGTGCAATGCCGCTCATCTTCATTGCTGTCATCCTACAACACACAAGCGGCTACGTTCCGGCGCAGTTGTGAATGGGCCCTCAGTAGTGTTGGGCGAGCAGTTTTGAACCGAACATAAGTTCGGCCCGAACATCGCCTGTTCAGTGAACACCCAAATTTGGGAGGGAGACCTGTACTAGGGAAAGGAGAGGGGTAATCCATACTATTGGGGTGGGGATGTGGGCAGGAAAGAGACTGTACTGAGGGGGATTTTGGTTTGGGAGGGAGGTAACTTTTTGTTGTACTCGGTCTACTGACCTGTATATTACACTCTACTGACCCATACCCTTCTGTGTCTTACTCCCACTTGACAACTGCACTCAGTGCATTACAAACTCCTAACCCCTGCACGTTACACACTCCTGACCCTTGTGCATTCCGCACTCCTGACTGTGCGTTACATACCTCTGACACCTGCGCATTAGAGACCCTTGGTTCCTGCACTCTGTGCATTACATTCCCCTGACACCTATGATTTGTGTTGCTATGCACTCATGACCTGTGAGATCAATGCAATTTGCACTCCTGACCCCTGCGCTCAGTGTGTTACGCACTCCTGAAACCTGCGTAATATGGTTTCGGGAGGGCATCAGAACAGAGCACAACATCTGCATAACATGCACTCCTGACCACAAGCACTCTGCGCATTACACACTGTGTGATCTGCGCATTATGCACGCCTGACCCCTGTACCCTGTGCGTTACACACTTCCGAAACCTGCATAACCTGGTTTCTGGAGTGCATAATGCACAGAGTGCAAAACCTGCATAACCTGCGTTATGCACTCTTGACCCCTGCGCTCAGTGCATTACACTCTCCTAACCCTGCACTCTGTATTTTACACATTCCTGGCCCCTGTGCTTTGGACTCCAATATGCACTCCGGAGCCCTGAGTTAAATACTCCTGACCCCAGCAGTTTATATGATACACACTCCTGAGTTCAGCACTATATACAATACGTTGCCATACTCATGACCGCTGCACTCTTTACACTAAGCTGTATATGACTTACTCCAAACGAATGCACTCTGACTTACTCCAAACGAATGCACTCTAGGTACATTAGATACTTCTGAACCCTGCAGCCTTTATTTTATATTGTACAACAGATCCTATATTAATGAAGTTCTTCGAGGTAGGCTGTGTGCAGACAAGCATATGAAATGGAAGGGTTTCATTTTTTACAAATTATTGTGCTGGGGTTTGTAGGTGTCTGTTAGACTATCACTTGTTGCACAGCAAATAAATTATATTTTGTGGGTTTAAGGACTGTGGCATATGTTACCGTTTTTTTTTTTTTGTTTTTTTTTGGCATATTTGCCACATCCCACTACCTCAATATTCTTCTCTGTTTGCGCAAAGCTGAATCCTAGGAAAAAAACACAGTCCCCATGCATATGAGGAGTTAAAATAACTATCATACCATAATAGTAGTCAGCAAATACAGCAATCCTAGCTTAATGTCTGTTAGATAACTGTAAGGTATGCAGTACCGAACACTATATATTTTAGCAGAAGCTCTGGACAGGTCACCAATTACCTTAGTAGCATTACTGCACAAATGACCAAATATTATCTACTGGAATCTCATTGCTCACCTAGCCTAATTTAACTGCGGATGCTGTCATAAGCTTATAGCCTTGTTGACCTCGAGTCATTCATGACCTCAGTTTCTTAGTATTTAGTACAAAACCAATATACGAACAACAATGAGAGAGAACTGTGTTCTCTTTCAGCATTTTTCCCATCTCAGAAAGGTCTGTGAGAGGTCAACAATCAAACAAAATAGGTATTTAGTCTGCTTGTAGACAACATGAAGATGGTGTGCAATACAGTAAGACACCAAAATGATTGCAGTGCAGACAAATTATTCCATAAGGGTAAGAATTGTCAAGAATAAATTAATATTTGTCCACATGTATGTGCATTCGTTCCAGCACCAGTTTCACATAATTGCCTTAAATATAAAGTGAAATATATAAAGTGCAAACGTGCATCAAAGCAGTGCTTATAAGTGAACGATTAGTCATAAAGACCAGAAAATAATTCATATAACTAAAAGTCCATCAATAAAAAAAGTATATAAATCAATGGACAACAGTGGACAATATGCATATTTGCACATTATGCCCGAGCCCATCCCCACCCAATGGACTTTAGTTTGACTTTAGGTCTGCAACCACTGTAGTGACCATTGCTACTGGGACTGAAAATCAGTGAAAATCCAGAATTCTGATTTTCTACTGGAATACGACTAGAAGAAAAGTCCAGGAATTCTTATATGGATTGCAATTGTCTAAAAGGAAATATCCCTTACAGTATTTTGAGAAATTTATTTTCAGTTTCTGCCATGCCTTCAGAAACAGACGTGAAAGGAAATCTCCCCAATGGGGATTTGGATCAGTAAATAGTATATATATACACAGTAGTTAAACAACTGGAATCTGTTAGTTTAAATCTTAGCAACCATATTAAAAGGATATTATGATGATATATTTGTTAATGTTAAATATAAAAAATGTTGCACTGTTAGTTTTATTACCTTTTTGGTAGGTCATGTTGCAAAGTCTAGGTCACATAGGCGTCAGCAGATTGTAAAATACCAGTCTAGCGCTTTTCAAGCATTAATAGCAAAATAGGATCGTACTTCATGTAGCAGTAAGATAACACCTTGCGCACCAGCTTTCCAGGTTTCTTTTATCTTATGGTAGCCAATATAAAGCTTTAAATAATGCAAGTCAAAGGGTACTTAAATGTACAGTAGTTAAATCTAAACAATTAACTTCTCTTATTTTCTCCCTTTTTGCCTGTTAAACATACATTTAAAACTGTCAAGTTAGATCTGTGTGGTAAGTGCAAAAAAGAAAAATACCTGTTTAAAGCGCTACGCAAACGGTTGGCGCTATATAAATCAATTGGCTTTAAAATCCAGCCAATGGCTGAGAGCGCTGATCGGAGTGTTTTGGTTGGGGGGGGGGGACGACACAACAGCTCAGAGGGGGAGATCGCTGTACTAACGTCGGATGGTTAGTACAGCGGCTTTGACTGGAGCTGCCAGTTTTTATTCTTTCAACCCGCAACCTGAAAAAAAAAAACTGCTAGTATGTGGCAGAAGATTATCAAGGAAAAGAATAGGAATGATGCCACCATGTACTGTATAAGGACTGGTAAGCTTTATTATAGGGTTTAGATATAATCTAAAAACTTGTCCTACCTCTAACGGACTACCTATAGGGGTATTCCTTAGGGATCAATAGTACATTGTAAGTTGCAGAAGGCAGGTAGGGATGGAAAAACTTGAACACAGCTTTGCCATTCAGACCTTCTTAAATTTGTATGTAATGTCAGTGACATGGAGACTGCTAAAGGTATTTGCAGGCATCTTTATGAGTCTTTTTTTATGAAACAGAATTAGTATGTGGTTCTTTAAAATAATGCTTAACTGTTCTGTTGTATGGTTAATTTACAGGTAATGTGTCTCTTGTTCTAAAGCCCAGTTAGGGAATTTACCCTGAATCTCATCACCCACTTAAACTGAGCTACATGTCCAGGTCCTCAAAGTAGTAGAAATGTAGATGGCAGGCTAAAACATTTGAGCTGCCAAGTTCCATCTACCATAGGAAAGTGTTGCAACTACCAGACTTCTATGACATGGTAGTAAAAACAGGCAGCTGAGCTGAAGTTTTACTGCCCTCCGTCCACCCACCTAAAAGGTTGAACAACAGCAAGAGGAGGATGTTCACTTGCCACAAAGCATCTGCTGTGGATCACTTTTTAGGGCATTGGCTAGTGTGAACCTAGCCTTAGTTCCACCCGAGGTGGCTTTCAGAACTTCAGCCACAGAATGCAAACTTTATGAGTGTGAAATAGATTTGGAGGGATTGGTGTGTGTATATACCGGGTCTTGTACAATCCGTATAGTCAGAAAAATAGAACTAGTAGTGCCCTAGGGCACAGATCAGAACCCCTCACAGATTTAACAAGGGACAGACCAGGTAGGTAAAAAAAGTACAAAATATTTTATTTGAAAATGTAAACCAAGCATAAATAATCACACAGAAAAAATATACAAAGAACAAAAAGTAAAAACATTCAGTAAAGTACCCAACATACACGTCATGGATAAGAGACGGTGGTTGCCCAAAGGAACATGTTGGTGGGCCTAACCACTGTGCATTCCAGGCGTGGACGCCTTACATGTTTCAGACCTCAAAGGGTCCTTCTTCAGAGGTATATTTAAATCAGTTGGGTATCACATTCCATAAAGTAAGGGTGTACAATTAATAATATATCAAAACAAAATTTTCTTTACAGTAATTATATTTCAATATATGGTTGCTCCAGAAAAATTGGGAAGGTATGTAAGATACATACTTACAAAGTAGCATAAGCAGAGTAATATGCCTTGTTGAAAAGCAGAAAGATTTCCTATGGCCAGAATGATGGCTGTACACCAGGTGGCCAGTGTGATGGTTGGAAACCGCAGTGCCAGCAACCAGTGGGACCTCAGAGTGACAGAAATGGAGGAGCACACATGCACACACAAGGATCCCCCAGTCAGGAGACAAATTGTTCCTGCTGTTAATATCCAGCAATTCAGAAGCATGTAATGTACTCAGGGAAACACTGTGATGTAGGATTTGTGTGTGTGAATAAAGAAAACACTTTAGGGAGGGAGAGGAGTATGTGTTATAGTAAAACAAAGTCAGTGTGCATATAGTATGGGTGGTAATATTACCACACAAGGGCTGCAGAGTGGCCCTTGAGCCCAGCCATCCCTGTGTGAATACCACCCCAAAGTAATTGCCTGTGATTACTTACCTATACTAGTGTGTAGGAAATGCCCCTGCTTACTCTCCAGACTGCTTGCTGATCAATGCTCACTGTAGTATAAGTACTTGTCGCTCAATGTGTTGTGTCCAATCACCTGATAAGGGCGATTGGAAGCAGCTGGTTTGCTGGAGATGGATTACCTGGCATGTGTCAGATAGCAATGCCCAAGCATTCATCCAAAGTTTGTAATGTACTTTGTATGCATATTGTGTCTATTGGGTGCCTTTCATTACCCCTATGGAATGTGCCTTTTTTAATCCATACCAATAAATGTTATATTTTATTTACTTCTAGCTGAGTTGGTTCTCCCTTTAAAGTCCCACAGGGGGTTTTTCTACGTGTTCTTGTCATGAAGAACTATGTTCAGCGTATAGAACAACATGGAGTCCTGGATATGATGGTTTGGCCCCCACAGAGCCATGATCGCAACATCAAGTCTGTCTGGAATTATACAAAGAGACAGAAGGATTTGAGGCAAAAGATCTGTGGTTAATTCTCCAAGATGTTTGGCACAACAAACCTGCCAAGTTCCTTCAAAAACTGTGTGCAAGTGTATCTAGAAGAAGTGAAGAATTATTGCTGTTTTGAGGGCAAAGGGTGGTCACACCAAATATGGACTTGATTTGGATTTCTCTTCTGTTCATATGCTTTCCAATTTGTTAATTGATAAATATAAACTATTAACTTCTATCTCTGAAAGCATTCTTAATTTACAGCATTTTTCACACCTGCCTGAGGCCGGGTCCACACATGTGCAAATTCAATACGCATGACATGCGAGTGTGACCAGCTCCCAATGGAGTCGTTTTACAGAAGTCCGGGGCGGCCATGGTCCACATTCCAAAAGGGTCCTGTGCATGTTTGGATCCAGTTCAGGTGCGAATTCAGGCAAAAATTTTGACCCGATTTGCACCTGAATCGGTGAACAGGAACGCACCGGACCATGCTGGCAATCGCGGCCGCACAGATGTGAACTTGGCCTACAACTTTTGCACAGTACTGTGTGTGTGTATATATATACATTATATCTATCTATCTATCTATCTATCTATCTATCTATCTATCTATCTATCTATCTATCTATCTATCACAGCGCTTTAGAGGTTAAATACCCACTCTCCTCCTTAGTGATCCACTTGCTCCTCAGACACCCCAGCAACAAGAAGGACCTTGATGAAACTCTTCCTTCCAGCATGGCTCCTAAACTATTACTAGATCCACTCCACTCCTCCTTAATCAGGTACTTATAGGAGAACAAAAACAGAGAAGGCACTCTCATAGTACAGTAATGTTTATTAAAGTTATAAAATAAGCAGGTAAAAAAAAACAAACTAACATTTACTTGGTGGTCACCTGGTACCTAGATCAAAGATCCATGATTGACCTGGGTGCCGGAAGAAGAGATAAGAAGAGAGAAGAGTTCATTGAGGCTAGGTAGGGTTAACAAGAGGTAATCAATGGTTTTAACAGTAAAGTATTTTATTTAAAAAGACCCAATGTAAATGTAAACATATTGTTATATTGTATTTAGCTGCTTCTAATAGTGCAGCCACCGACAACATAACAACATTGTACTAGTTCTGACCTTTGTCACACATTCTTACAGCTGGAGACGGGGGACAAGGATCTCACTGTCAAATTTTCAGAAGGCCCCAGTAGGACTACAGATGTTGATTCAGTAACAGTGTCATGCCACCTAAAGAAGAACTCCTGGAACACTTGATATCTACTCTCTCCCTTTATCAAAGCTGCACTGCAGTTTTACAGAAATGACCCTCTCTGGGGGTAAACACTTAGGCTGGGTTCACACTAGAGCAAATTGGATGCGGATTCCCCGCATCCAATTCGCAATATCAGGAGATTGTGACCGGCTCTCTATGGAGCTGGTTCACACATCTTCGCAGCGGCTCTGGTGCGAATTTGCACAGGGGTCCTGTGCGTCTTTTGGTTCATTTCAGGTCCGAATTGAGCCCAAAATGTGGGCTAAAATCGGACCTGAAACGGTGAACGGGGACACACCGAACCCCTGTTGTGAGCCGGAGCGTGCTGCAGTGTGAACCCAGCCTTATTGTTTGTGGGGTCCACATGGCTCAAACAGTTTCCTGAGATGCAGAAAATTTAAAACTGGAATCCTCTCTCTATATAAACTCATTTACTAGCGATGGATGGATGGACACTCACATGATTCCCTCTTTTCATCTACCCAGACAGTAGCCATGACTCATATACAGACAAATTATTCTGACGTGTGGTTTTAGTACATTGTATTTGGACATATTTACAGCACAGTCAAGTAATAGTTTATTTCTTCTTCGGCTAAAGTTGGAGCTCTTTGTACATGCAACAATTCTTCTGTTCTGCTGTAAGAAGAGTAGTCTGTCCATCCATGGGATGAATGGTAAAAGACTGCAGTGTGACCACACAAACTCTGCCACCACCAGTTGGTTCTTTGGGAGAACCTCCTGAATTCTTTTGGTGTTCCTCTTTTCTGTTTCAATGATTTTTATTGAAAAACAAGAAACAAACCCCCTAGATGGGACTTTCAATTGGGAAGACCAACTCATTCAGAAAGAGAGAATATATTAAAATGAACAATATTTATTGATATAATTAAAAAACAACAAAAACATATCACAGAATTAGAGCCAGAAATGGACACAATACAAGAATAGCAAGAGGGAACAAGCCAGATGAAAACCTGGATTGCACCCGCTGCCTAATCAGACAAAAAATGATGACAGTGACATAAGACCACTGGACTGCCTCACAGGGGGTCAGAACAGGATCCAACGCGTTTCGATGTTAAGGTGGTAGATATCTTCCTCAGGGGTAGATGGTCATAAGTTAAAAACACGAAAATCATCCGGAACCAGATACTTCATAATT
>BLSH010496385.1:105697-119497 GCA_018402905.1 Glandirana rugosa | reverse complement strand
CTCTTTTCATCTACCCAGACAGTAGCCATGACTCATATACAGACAAATTATTCTGACGTGTGGTTTTAGTACATTGTATTTGGACATATTTACAGCACAGTCAAGTAATAGTTTATTTCTTCTTCGGCTAAAGTTGGAGCTCTTTGTACATGCAACAATTCTTCTGTTCTGCTGTAAGAAGAGTAGTCTGTCCATCCATGGGATGAATGGTAAAAGACTGCAGTGTGACCACACAAACTCTGCCACCACCAGTTGGTTCTTTGGGAGAACCTCCTGAATTCTTTTGGTGTTCCTCTTTTCTGTTTCAATGATTTTTATTGAAAAACAAGAAACAAACCCCCTAGATGGGACTTTCAATTGGGAAGACCAACTCATTCAGAAAGAGAGAATATATTAAAATGAACAATATTTATTGATATAATTAAAAAACAACAAAAACATATCACAGAATTAGAGCCAGAAATGTTTCGCCATGTTTCCAGCTTCTTCAGGGGACAGATGGTATATTACCAAACAATTCTGCACACAGGCCCCAACATCACCAGAGAAGGACTAAGGCACCAGGCTGTGGTGCACCACAGCAAGGTACAAAGTTCACTGTGCGTGTATACAAGGTTGATGACCCAATAGACCAGGAACCAAAATGCCGCACAGGCATTACAAGGTGAAAATACAAGATGTCAGTATACGACCAGCAAGGCTCCTAGGGACACAGCCTGGTGCCTTGGTCCTTCTCTGGTGACGCTGGGGCCTGTGTGCAGAATTGTTAGGTAATATGCCATCTGTCCCCTGAAGAAGCTGGAAACATGGTGAAACATGCTGGGACATCCCCTTCCTGCACCAATGTAACCTTCATATTTAGAAATGACCTTACGTATAAGCAGCATGTATCATTCATGGTTTTATGGATTATGATATTGTTGATAATCTTTTAATTGAGTACTATTAAATGTAATTGATTTTATTTTTTGGTTCAGTTATTTTCATTTCATATCTGCACCGTAAACATTCCCAAATTTTGTATAGACCTTTGTGGTCTATTACCTCCTACACTTCAATTTTTGGGGAATGAGGTGCAATTGACTTATATTTGTAACCTTTGTATTTAGAAATTACCTTACGTATAACCAGCATGTATCATTCATGGTTTTATGGATTATGATATTGTTGATAATGTGGGTATTCTTTGCAACTTAAAATATCAACACATTTACTAAGCTTCAGGGAAAATTCCTTTGCACATTGAACAGCCTATTTAGCCAGTGTATTCAGGGATCAGAGACATCAATGAAGGCCTCCATTCTATCATTTAGTACAGCAGTACAGTTTTTCATTGATCATTAGCCAGGAAAGATTGGCCTCAGTTCAAAATGAATGGAGGAAGTCTTCTAGGATCTGGTAATGGTGGTTCTAACTGCTATGGATATGAAAGTAATGAAAGTAGTCTGGAGTGTTTAGAAATTTCCCTGACCGGTCTTTTCAATAGTATTTCAGATGGAGATTTGCGGAGGTGTATGTGAATGAGAGAGAATATAAAATTGTATAATATAATCCATAATCTATGGACTGTTTGGCAAGTCCATCATACAGTGTGTGGGATGCTGAACCCTCCAGTCCTAAAGCTTGAAAGGAAACTGTTGAGGCCCAAGGATGAAACAAACTACATGTTGGGACCATGTACCATATTAGTAGTACTTGATAGTTGGCCTCACCAATGTATTTTGATATAATTGATTAGAGGCTAGTTTTTGCCAGTCCTCCAGATGTTCATCTTTTCAAAGAACGTGCACCTACCTTGTGCTTATTGCCTATGTGTCCTTTTTAAGGACAACTAAATCCCAGAACAATAATGTAATATATTGCATCTTGCCAGTCCATATAAATGGTGACTGCATTTGTTTTCATATTTCAGACTAGGAACAATTTTAGCAAGTACAGAAAATACATGTTAATCATTCCAAGAATTCGGCATCATAGTTTGTCTAGTTTGTCACTTCTTGTAAAATACACTGAAAGAGAAATCAATCTGATCTTTCCTCTGTAAACTGTAAATCCCCTTATCCCTAACTTACTGGAGATGAACAAAGGCAGACATGTTTGAAGTTCAGCCTGGGTGACAATCAAGACACCCTCAATAGTTAGAGTGGAGGAGTGTAGCCACCCAGGGACAGCATATATGTTACCTGCAGGATTACCAGGTAATAATAATAAAGGAAAAAACCTGACAGGAGAAAACAAATGCAGCCACCACATTTAAGCACTGGTAAGCTGTAATATATTAAAATGTTTGCTTTTGGGTTTGCATACACTTTAAATAACCTTCATGCCATTCCTGCAGCTTGGCATAAATCATTAGATGGAGACTATCCCTCCCTGCACAGAATCACATACCCTTAGAACCCTAAGTGCCGGTACACACTGATGCGATGACAGACATCGCATGTAATTCAACCCGCAGTGCCGTTCATATGTCTGTGCGATACGATTTCAGCCATACAAATTCTATGGCTGAAATCGCATTGCATTCACACCAAAATGGTGCAGGACCCCTTTTTATGGTCCGCACTGGAATCAGATCTCATGGGTGTTCACACATATGTGATCCGATTCCTGCACCATTTCACAGTTCGCACTGCAATCTGTGAACCAATTTGGGGGTGCCGTTAACTTTGTATTGACACCCACAGCGATTCGCAGATCTCAGTGTGAACCAGTGTGCGATTCAGGTGGGTTATCGCATCGCACTAGTGTGAACTGGCAATAATGCCTCCATACAACATCTAATGGGAAAAGGGTGTTTCTGATAACTGCTCCAAAAAGTCACTTTATATGTAATCTTTAAGCAAAGCCAAAATGTTCCTCTCCTTAAGGGGAAAACATCTGCTTCAGCAGGCAGAGTAATCAATATGAAGCACTAGTGACTGATGATAATTATTTTATAAAGACAAGCCTACCTAAAAGCGGGAGCTCCATCCAAACGGGGAAGTTGGCTACTCTTCTCCAAATGGCACTTTTTTGTGGCAGGGGTACCTGGTCTTTACAGGTGCATACTTAAAGCTGAGCTCCACCCAAAAGGGGAAGTTTAGCTTTAAGGCCTCCTTCCCCCTCCTCTACTCCCAGTGGCACTTTTTTTTTGGGGGGGGGGGGGTGGGAAGATGGTACCTAGTTTTGGCAGTCACGTCACAGGTTCCAGAAGACTGCAGGACCATTCACAATGCCCAGCGCAGCTTGCATATGCTTAGTGGGCACCCAACCGGGTGCCCACAGATGAGATGTTGGCACCAAGGGAAGGGACGGCTCGGGTGGCCACATCATGGATTCTGGAACAGATGAGTGTGCGTTTATTAAACGTCAGCAGCTATAGATTTTGTAGCTACTGACTTTTAGTAAACGCAAAAATGACTGGAGCTCCTCTTTAATCACAGATGCTGTAAAGAATACACATGTAAAGGTCTGCCTGTTTGCGGAAAGGATTCATGGCTTATTTCACCCTTTCTTCCTGTAACAAACTGTGATTGAAGGAGTAGATTTTTTTACTTTGTTAAAGCATTATTCACAAATCACAATGCATCCTCCACACAGTGCTGACATCTACTCTGTATGATGGGCATGATGTAAAAATAAATGATATAGGAGGTTAGGGAACAACTTCAGTAACAAGACTATAAACTACCCTGGATCTAGCTGTGCATCTTCATTGTATTTATTCTTGTATTATTTCTTTATCTGCTTTGCACATTCCCATTTCCCTACCCTCCTCCTACTTTACAAATTTTCTCTGCCACCATGCCTTTTTGCTGCTATTTTACTCTATGTACCCTCTTACATGTTATTGTGCAACTTCACCACCCTGAGTGGGAGAGCGAACTTAGACTGGGTGGTAACCAGAAGAGCTCCACCATAACTCTGGATTGGTAAGAAGCCACTTGGCCACTTTATTGTAATGCAGCCATTGTTGAACAATGTTGCTAGAGGGGACTGGAGCCCTTAATTACCCTGGGACAACAAATACTCTGTGATCCCTTACAGCAAGTGTTTCTTATATTCTCTTGTTAATTACTGAATATGTTAAATGGTATGTGAAGTGGATTGTAATGTCGCCATCTAGTGGCTCTTCTGCATACTCAGTATCTCTAAATAATTTACTGCAGTTAGACAGTTTGTTGCTTCAAAGCCACTGTAGTTTTCCCATCATTTCAATGGACTTAACCATGAGGTCTTAGAGACAGCCCCCAGTAGCCATCTTATTCTCATTCATGCATCATCTCCAGAGGACTCCACACCTTCAGCTGCAAATCTATTGTCAGCCTTATGGAAACATTGCCAGTATGTTTAAAAACCCTTTCCCTAGTTAGACTAGTGTGTCGGGATTGTATATTCTGTATATTTTTGTATATTGTATATACTCATTGTATGTCAATTCCTTTATGTTTTAGTTTTACTCTAACTTCTCTGCAATAAAAGTTGAAAGAAGGACCTCATGCCTGCCTCAATGGATTGTTAAGGGAGGAGAGTTAGCTGTCTGTTTAATTATACCTCAGCCACGTGTAGTAAGGACAGAACACTCCCACTGGGGAGTAAGCGCACCAACATCAACAAGATTTTATTAGTATCTCACTGGCCAGTGGTAGACTGGGTCTGTGATATAGTAGTTAGAATACACTACTGCTACTATCACTAATCATCTGGTTTCTGCTGGACCAGTCTATGTTCCTTTACATTGGCCTGGTGTTTTCTTTTTTTTTTTTCTCTAAGAATGTCTTTATTGAAAAAAAAAAGAGTTAACATAACCGACAATGCCGGTTCCAGTTAAAACAGACAAAAGTGTATTAACAATCTCTTTCCACCATAGGGATTATACACAATGTACTCATAAGAGGCTGCCCACTGTACAGCAAAGCCAGTTTTACTATATAGAATAAATAATTTATGTGTTCCAGAACAGAACATATTAGCCACTGTTTTACAGAAGTAATCTGTCCATGAGTAAATTCACCCGGGGAAAGCTCAGGGGTGTCAAGCCATGGAGACAACAGATTGTTAAACTTTCCAGGGCACCTCTATGCTGGTAAATATACTTTTCCAGCCGCAGAGTATCACCCATTTGGGTAACCCATTCTTTCAATAAAGGAGGCTCAGTTGCCTTCCAGTGTCCAAGGATAACTTGCAAGCCTGGAAGAGCGCTCTAGCAATGGCCTGTTTTTGATTATCCTCAATCGGAAGATCATCCAGAATGCCAAATGTACATGGTTTAAAATCTGCCTGGACATTGACCTGAAACACTCTATTAATAGGGCTAATGACACCCGTCCAATACAGCTGTAGCTTGGGACAGCGCTACAACAAGTGAATAAAGTCACCGTGTTCCCTAGCACATCTGGTACACTCAGGACCCTCCTTTAATCCCATTCTGTGCAATTTAGCAGGAGTAAGGTGTACCCCCAGGATAATATACAGTATCTCACAAAAGTGAGTACAACTCTCACATTTTTGTAAATATTTTATTCTATCTTTTCATGTGACAAAATTGAAGAAATTACACTTTGCTACAGTGTAAAGTAGTGAGTGTACAGTTTATACAATAGTGTAAATTTGTTGTCCCCTTAAAATAACTCAACACACAGCCATTAAATCGCTGGCAACAAAAGTGAATACACCCCTAAGTGAAAATGCCCAAATTGGGCCCAAAGTGTCAATATTTTTTGTGGCCACCATTATTTATGGAAGACATCACGGAGCTGGTGGATGTTAGAGACCTTGGGCTCCTCCACCTTCCATTTGGGGATACCCTGCAGATGCTCAATAGGGTTTAGGTCTGGAGACATGCTTGGTCAGTCCATCACCTTTACCCTCAGCTTCTTTAGCAAGGCAGTGGTCATCTTGGAGTTGTGTTTGGGGTCGTTATAATGTTGGAATACTGCCCTGCGGCCCAGTCTCCGAAGGGAGGGGATCATGCTCTGATTCAGTATGTCACACTACATGTTGGCATTCATGGTTCCCTCAATGAACTGTAGCTCCCCAGTGCCGACAGCACTCATGCAGCCCCAGACCATGACACTCCCACCACCATGCTTGACTGTAGGTAAGACACACTTGTCTTTGTACTCCTCACCTGATTTCCACCACACAAGCTTGACACCATCTGAACCAAATAAGTTTACATTGGTCTCATCAGATGAAAGGATATGGTTCCAGTAATCCATGTCCTTAGTCTGCTTGTTTTCAGCAAACTGTTTGCATCATCTTTAGAAGAGGCTTCCTTCTGGTATCACAGCCATGCAGACAAATTTGATGCAATGTACAGCGTATGGTCCGAGTACTGACAGGCTAACCTTCCCACCCCTTCAACTTCTGGAGCAATGCTGGCAGCACTCATACCTGTATTTCCCAAAGACAACCTCTGGATATGATGCTGAGCACGTGCACTCAACTTTTGGTGAGGCGTGCTCTGAGCGGAACCTGTTCTGTTAAACCGCTGTATGGTCTTGGCCACCATGCTGCAGCTCAGTTTCAGGGTCTTGGCAATCGTCTTATAGCCTAGGCCATCTTTATGTAGAGCAACAATTCTTTTTTTCAGATCCTCAGATAGTTCTTTGCCATGAGGTGCCATGTTGAACTTCCAGTTACCAGTATGAGAGAATGAGAGCCATAACACCAAATTTAACACCTGCTCCCCATTAACACCTGAGACCTTGTAACACTAACGAGTCACATGACATCGGGGAGGGAAAATGGCTAATTGGGCCCAATTTGGACATTTTCGTTAGGGGATGTACTCACTGTTGCTGCTCTGTGTTGAGTTATTTTGAGGAGACAGCAAATTTACACTGTTATACAAGCTGCACACTCACTACTTTACATTGTAGCAAAGTGTCATTTCTTCAGTGTTGTCACATGAAAAGATAGAATAAAATATTTACAAAAATGTGAGGGTGTACTCACTTTTGTGAGATACTGTATAGTTGCAATAGCCTTTGGCACACACCTGCACTGTCTGCAGAGCCTCCTTCCACTGTTCCTCCTCAAATGTGGCTACATCACTCTCCCACCTGTTCGCCGCCCTAGATGACAACCCCTTTAGAAAATTAGACAACAACATTGTAACACCTGGATATGAATCCTTTATACTGGGATACCTCCGCCATGTGAAATATTGGGGTTGGGGATAGTAACCATAGAGCTCTACCGGATTGTGCACTAACTGTGTGGTGTAACTGCAGATAATAAAAATACATTGATTGCGGAATCCGACACTTAGCTTGTAATTCCTTAAAGGAGCACAATTTACCACAGGAAAAAATATGTAGTAGGTGCGTGATACCATGCCGTTTCCACCTAGCTCCACACTGTAGGAATTGTAACTCCTTGTAATACCCATTGTCCCAAATAGGGCTAAAGGCGGTAAAACCAGTGACATCCTGCAATTGCCTAGTCTTATTCCACACCTTTTGCATTAGAGCAGCCCTAAAATTTTCCACTCGCTTGCTCGTATTTTGTGAGTGAAAAATAAGGGCTGGTGAGCGTGGGCTGCCTCTCATTCATCTCCACTGGCAGGTGGGGTTGAATGGGAGCCGTTCTCCCAGCCAGGGGAAGAGAGAGGTCAGGAAGAGGCGAGCTGACCGGTTCATTAGAGAGCGGGGATTGCAGAGAGCGGGGATTTCCCACTGTAACAGCTTTCATTAGAATTCTTGCAGTGTTCCCAGAGCTCACTGTCACACAGTCCTGCCTCCTGGCCTTTGATAGACAGAAAACCTGTCCAATGGCGGGACGTATGGCGTTATCTCCGGGCCAGGAGGTGGGACTGTGTGATGGTAAGCTCCGAAAACACAGGGGAAATTAAAATGAAAGCTGCAATCCCCACTCTCTGATGATCTGGCCGGCTCTCCTCTTATTCTGCTCTCCTCAGGTCAGGCTGCATTATGGGCACATCAGGCTGCATTATGGGCACGTCACGCTGCATTATGGACACATGTCACGCTGCATTATGGGCACATGTCATGCTGCATTATGGGCACAACAGGCTGCATTATTGGCACATGTCATGCTGCATTATGGGCACAACAGGCTGCATTATTGGCACATGTCACCCTGCATTTATGGGCACTGGTTAAGCTGCATTTATGGTCACTGGTTATGCTGCATTGATGGGCACAGGTCACGCTGCATTGATGGGCACTGGTTATGCTGCACTGATGGGCAGAGGTGTGGCTGCATTGATGGGCACTGGTTACGCTACACTGATGGGCACAGGTGAGGCTGCATTGATGGGCACAGGTCAGGCTGCATTGATGAGCACTGGTTACGCTGCACTGATGGGCACTGGTGAGGCTGCATTGATGGGCACTGGTTACACTGCACTGATGGACACAGGTGAGGCTCCATTGATGGGCAGTGGTTGGGCTCCATTGATGGGCACAGGTCATGCTGCATTGTTGGGCACAGGTCATGCTGCAGTGATGGGCACTGGTGAGGCTGAGGTGATGCGTACTGGTGAGATTGCGCTGATGGGCACTGGTGAGGCTGCACTGACGGGCACTGGTGAGGCTGCACTGATAAAATTGTTGTTAATATTTAATTTTGTAACTTAATTCTGCATAAAAAAGTTAATTGTCATTTCATGAGAATATATGAGGGCGTGTTTAGGGGCAGGATTAGGTGTAATTCTTAAGGCCTGGCTAATATCTCAGGACTTTAAATTTTGAGCCCTGCATTAGAGTATACATGGGGAAAAGTTTGTTGGATATGACATAAGTCAGCACCTCCAATCCCATGGCCACATCATTTATCCCCGTAACATAGCGCATAAGGGCCATAACTGAGTCTACATTTCCTCCCTCCATCACAGACCCCAGAGGATAGCTCAGGCAATATGCTGCAGCTGAGTGGCAAGGTAGTAGAGCCACGGGTTAGGTAGGGCTAGACCATCCATTTTCTTGGGTTTCTGCAGCTGTTCCAGCCGAATCTGTGGTGGCCTAGAGAGCCATTTAAGCGGGATAACCATTGGGGTATTATGGATAATATATAGGAGCTGCGGCATAAAAATTATTTTTATAAGGTTAACTCTACCAACCAAGGACATCTTAAGTTTAGACCACACTTTGTCTTTGTCACGGATGCGGCCCAGTAGGGGTGACAAGTTAAGAGATACATAGTCTTGTGGCCTAGGGGTGACAACTATCCCCAATTTAAATGAGGAGGCTACTGGGATATTATGGAGTGTAGTTCCTTGATCCTCAGGGAACGCATCCAGCAGCAGGCCTGGTGTTTTCTGGCTGGAGGAAAAGACAGGCAAGAAAATACTCTGACATGGAATAAATTAAAATCTATATTGGCACGATCGTTACAAGCTGCTTAACCAACCTTTCCTTTAAAGGACTTTTATTTGTTAATAAATTCCATTTAACATGCAATGCAAGTGTGTTAGTGTTCTTGGGTCCTGGTAAGGACATCACAGGTGCAGGGCAAAAGGGACTCGATACAATTCAGATTCGGGGCTGCTTCGGGGCTGTGTGCTACATTTGTGTCAAATGTGATATTTCTCTCAGCAAAACCCATTATATAAAAAACAGAGGCAAAACAAAACATAAAAAGAGTAAAGTAATGTAGAATACATAAAATAAGATGGTGTGAAAAAAATTAAACCAAACCCATTTACTACTTGAAGCCACTATTTTTCCTTTACTAGTTTGAGTAAGCACCAAAACAGACAACTGTCTGCATGAGCCCTGACGGCTGTACAGGAAGGAGGAGGTCAGCAGGAAGAAACCTTTTTGACTATCTCATATTATGCAATACTTTTTTTACAAACAATTATTTTATTGACTTTATAAAACTTAGCATAAGCTTGTATAGCATGCAGACCACTGACTAATGAGGTTATGAACCTTACTGCTACATTAACAGGTTCCCCACCGCGCGCCGTCTTTTCACGGCGGCAGTCGGGGAGCCCTGCGCGAATCGCCGTAAATAAGCGGCGGTCCGCATTTGGCCACCAGGGGGCGCGCGCGCCCCCGCCGCACTCCTGGGGAGTGTGCCCGCGGCTCAGGTGGACCCGATGTCCGCCGGCGAGCCGCGATGAGCGGCTACAGGGAAAGAATGGGGAACCGCCGATGTAAACACGGCGGTTCCCCGCTCTGTCAGTGGGGCATGAGAGATCTACTGAGCCCTGTCACTGGGATCAGTTAGATCTCTCATGCCCATGGTAGCCCAACCCCCCCACAGTAAGAACACACCCAGGGAACACACTTAACCCCTAGCTCTCCCCCCCAGGTTAACCCCTTCAATGACATTTATACAGTAATCAGTGGACATTTAAATTTCTGATCGCTGAATAAATGTCATTGGTCCCAAAAAGTGTCAAAAATGTTCCGACATGTCTGCCCCAATATCGCATTACCGCTAAAAATCGCAGATCGCCGCCATTACTAGTAAAAAAAAAAAATAAAAACCCCAGAAATGAATTCTCACCATCCGTAAACGCGGCCACTTTTGCGACAAAAAAACAATCAATAAACGCTGATTGCAATTTTTTTTATCGCAAATATGAGGAATTATATAAATCGGCCAAAAACGGTGAAAAAAAATGTTTTTTTATATTTTGTTTTGGATTTGAATTTTAGCAAAAAGTAAGAAATTTGTTTTTTTTTTTGCAAAATGGTCGCTCTTCTTTTGTTTATAGCGGCGATAAGAAATGACGCAGAGACGATCAAATACCACCAAAAGAAAACTCTATTTGTGGGAAAAAAAGGACGCAAATTTTGTTTGGGTACAACGACACAGCGCCGAATCGCAAAAAGTGCTCTGGTCCTAAAGTGGGAAATTCTTCCGGGGCTGAAGTGGTTAAGCAAAGGTCATATGTTCATTTCTGGCTCCCTAAATTCTCTGGTCACACATCCAGCCCTGGGCTCACAACTTTGGAAACCAAAAGCAGGACTGGATAGAGCCAACAGAAATGGATATTTGTCTGCAGTATATATAGAATCTTCCCTCTAGTGAACAATGCTGGAAGCATGATGATTTTTTTCAATAGACCAAAAAATCTGCGTTATTACCTGTTAACTCACTTTCCAGGAATCTTCCAGGACGGCTTACGAGTGAAAAGTGTGAAAGTGTGAGGCCACCTTAGATAAAAATGACGGGTCTAAAGACAGAACAATTTTATCAGGAAGGATGACAAAATAGAGGTCCCAATCGAGAATGATTGGATCTCGCTTATTCGCCTAGGTGACACTAGAGCCACCAAGAGAGCTGTTTTGAGGGTTAGCATCTTAGTGGATATGTTTTCTAGAGGTTCAAAATGATCCTTACACAAGTTTTTTTAGTACAATAGAGAGATCCCAGGAAGTGAACTTAGCCTGGGTTTAGTTTTGCGATCTATAGCGGTCAAAAATCTTTTCACCAAGCCTAGTTCTGCCAAGCGAACATCCAAAAAGCTAGAAAGAGCCGCCACCTGCACCTTTAAAGTACTTAGGGCCAGATTAACGTCTGCTCCTGCTTGAAAAAAGTCGAGAACTGCTGGAATGACTGGACCAGATACTCTATTGTTATGCGTGCACCATACGCCAAACTTCTTCCACACCTTGTTGTAGATAGACATCAGGTCTTTTGCTTCCACTGTTGAGAATTGTTTCAATTACTTTCTGGGATAACCCTTCTCTTAGTAGTAATTCCCTTTCAGAAGCCATGCCGTCAGAGAAAACTGGTGTACCTGCGGATGTGTAATCCTCCCTTAATCTATGAGGTCTGGGGAGAGAGGAAACTTCCAGGGATCCGCCAAGCTCAGTCTGAGCAGCCCAGTGAACCATGCCCTCCTGGGCCAGAAGGGGGCAATCAGGATTACTTTTGCCGCTGAGAATCTTCTTATCCAAATTAACTTTGGAATCAGGCAAAAGGGGGGAGAGGTATAAACTAGAGAATCTAGTTCAAGTGTATCTGGCTCTTGTACCTCCTTGCTTGTTTATATACCAGACCGTAGTATATACCAGACCGTAGTTATATTTGTCTGAAAGAATTTATAGATGCTTGCCCCTTAATGGAGTTTCGAATGTAGTTAAGGTTTCCATCATTACCCTTAATTCTCTTGCATTGGACGAAGCATTGCTCAAAAGTGGTGGCCATGCACCCTGGGCACTCGCATGTGTAGTAATCACTACTGGCAACCGGTTTTGAAAGGAAGCTGATGTCACATCACACGCACAATCTGCCAATAGTAGCAGTTACATATGTATAACATACGATATGTCATCACTAAAAGAACATGTATGTTTATATTACACATCACCCAAAGCCAGGAATGAGGTGTATATGCATAAGAATAACCAATCATGCCAAGCTTGCCACAAGGCCTGTACCTAAAATTCCATGCATAGGGAACAGGTTGTTAATTATACCAATCTGATGAGAGACACTTATTAAAGAAGTCGGGTCTCAGCAGCTTTTGTTCACAAACCACATACACCCCTGTTGTCCACATATAGAACTACATAAAGACAACTGCGGAAGGCAGGGAAAGCGTATATACACATAAGACACTTCCCAATCCAGAAGCCTATGCAGAAGAGGCCTAAGCCTGAAAACAAACCATAACCCATACATAGAGGCAAAATGGTGACCTTTATATATGTAGTATGCTCTGCAGGGAAGAGAGCACAATACAACATAATAGACAATAACATAACCTTAAATGTTGTGTAGACCCATACTGCCAAAGCCTGGCTATGAGCCTTGTACATGGGACCAATTTATAGTGTATTCATCCAAGGAATACACACAAAGCAGAAACTAAGCACAACCATATATCATAGTATTCTCTGGATACAATCCATATCATCGACGCAGTGGAGGATCAATCAGGGTGCACTCAGTGATATAAATCTAAAATGTTGAGCATCTCAATTGGAATGTGCAACAGAAACTGGTAACCAAGGTTAGGCATAGATTGCACCCCTAGGCAAACACATCCAAATGTTTAAGGCCACTTTCACTCTGCATTTAGCAACGGTTTCATTACAGAAGGTTTTGTGCGATTAGAAAAAAATTGATTTGACTGCGTCCAGGAACGATGTATTGCAGCTATCAGCACATAACTGCAGGTAAAAGCAGTGCACTGTGTCACCTGCAGATAGCAGCGGCAACAAGCAAAGAAAATCAACAGGAAGCACATCAAAAATGTTAAGAATATTCCACTGCAGCTAAACGCAGCTGCATGTAATCGCACGTAAACTTAGCTAATCGCAATTTACAACTGCAAGTGATCGTTATGCTTAGAGTCTGAAAATAGAAAAAATGGGGTCCTAGGATTCTCTATGGACTATATTAGTCGGGAATGCTGTGTTGCCTCCCCAATTAAACGAAATTTGCAAGAAGGAGGGCCCATAGGGATTTCCCTCCGTTGTGTCGTAAGGGCTGATTATATCAGGTATCTCTTAGGATCCTGGGGTAAAAAAGATAAAAGTCTGAGATTCGTATTGCTAGTGAACGTCAACATTTAACGCTAATCGATTCAAATGCACGCTAATGTACGTCGACGCAAATCGACGTCACCTTATAAGAATTGTAAAAACTACACGAAGGACAACTAAAAGAAACGAACAACGGCGACGATAGACGTCCACTGTGTCACGTGACGAAAATGGACGTCAATACACGACTATCGACGTTATGTAGCAAGGACCTGCGTCAGTTTAGTTAAAAAAAGATTAGCGTGTTTTGGAAGACATTACTTTGGCAACGATTTACGTCTCACTTTCACCGGAATTTGTAAACCTACACAAACGGATCCCCACGTTAGATACGGATTGG
>BLSH010496385.1:91140-105635 GCA_018402905.1 Glandirana rugosa | reverse complement strand
GTTGTTCATCTCTCAATGCTAAGATCTCTCCAGCTATATCTATTTCAAAACTGCCTGGCACTAGCCTACTATCTTACTACACAGTGGTCCGTCCATCTTCCCATTTGGGTTCGGATTTGCTCCCCACAGTGATTCTTGTGGGGGACACCTGTGGAAGCGCTGGAGGGATATAACAGGGTCGGCCACTCTTTACCTTTGTTTTCACACTCCCCTCCCCCATCACTCATTGGGGGTTGTTGGTCATACAAAACATTGATATTTTTCTAGCCAAAAATTTGGGGACACCCTTGGCTCCCAGCTCAACTTTAGCTGATGTATGCTCTCTTTAAATTTAAGAGAACCAAAGCTATACAGTGACTTTTCTCCCTGAGGAAGAAGTTTGTTACATAACTTAAAATAACTTCGAAACATGTAGGAGAGGAAGTTGCACCTTCACCACCAGGACCATTTGCTCCAATTGAGGGTTTGCGTGCTTCCACACTGTTACCTGTGTTTTCATTTGGTTCATTTTTTTTTTTATATGTATACTATTATGTTTGTATATGGCAACCACATTACTCGTCATGTGACGGTTTTAACCCTGATCTAATAAATTACCAATTCTTTTTTGACACTTTTTTGTATACTTTGTTTATTTGGGGGAATTCTGTGTTGCGGCAAATCCCTATGGGCCCTCCTTCTTGCAAATTATGCTTAGAGTCTTGGAATTACAAAATAACAACATGCTTTTAACAGCCGCCCGTGCGAAAGGGGTCTTAGAATAGAAGCAAATATATATTTAACCATGCATACACACGCAGTGATCCCACCACTGAAGTAAACCTGAATGCATCTACCCAGCCCACACACAGGTGGGAGGCCGACCAAGCCTTCCAGCTTCTAAAGGTCTTAATGAACCCAGACCTAGAGGTAAATTGAAACTGCTGATACCCATAGAAGAGGTGTCTGACGTGTAATCAGTCTAATACCTGCAGGGAGTAACGAGCAATCATCTTACACAGGTTTGTCTAGGTTTAACCCTGGAACTCATCAAAAACATGTTGCTGGAATCTCATGTTACCAGTTCAGCTACGTTATATCTATGATTTCACATCCATACAATATTTCTATATGAAATTGTGATATGGAGAGGGGCAGATACAGTCCAAAGTGACTATGATCATGGGACGAAAATGTGTTAACCTGACCCAGCTACTAGGAGCTAAAAGTGAACCTGCTGTTAGTTAACCTGTGAGCATTGCAGTATCCACTGCAGGATTAGACCACTGACTTGCATGCTCATTTCTTTAGGGAAGAAGCTCTCCCCCTCACATGGACTCCATTAGTAAAGAAAGTAAACTTCCTGGGCCCCCTGAATATAGAAAGGTCTCTAGTACATATAATATGTATAAAATGGAGTACTGTACCCCTCCCTGGAGGGATACCCCCCTCCTCTTTTTTTATAGGGTGACCACAGTCTCCCCGTGCTGTGATGTCATCCTGTCACATGGACTCCCAATGGTGATTGCAAGAGATGGTTTCACCACACATTGAGCAAGCATGGTCCATTGTCGTCACCGTTAGGAACCCCCTGGGATATACCATGGTGTCACCACTTGAGAGCAATTACATAGATAGGAAGTTGCTCCAGTCTGATACATGATATCAGCTAGTATTTAGTCACTTTAATCTACTGGAGTCAGAACACTGACCTCGTTCACCAGCAATAGGAAGCCGGTGTGCTCATGTTATAGTCATCACACACTCAATGCAATGCACAATGCCTGGGCCTCCTTACTGGATACATCCAGACATTCCTCACAGACACTTTTTCCTGCTAGAAAATACTCTCTTTTTGCAAGAAGAGCACCTCTTTTTTGGGTAAGTCTCCTTTTTCCTCTCTGTCCTTATCTTTATCCCGTACAAGAAAGGACACAAGAGACCAGAGAACACCTTTTTTAGCCAAATATCTATGAGGAGACCCCCCTCGTCACTTAAAGCCAGAGAGATCAGGCAGGGAGAACCAGGCCCAGCACCCAATTGCAGTTTGTACAATCCCCCAGGGCTGTCACCGCTACACTGTATATTACAAAACACAGTATGTAAAAAAAACTTGTAAAAAACAAGTGTCAAAAATAGGCTTGGTCCTTAAGTGGTTAAAGTAGAACCATTGTCTCTCTCCAGGGTTAATCCCCTGTCAGTTTTTTTTTTCGCCTTTTGTGTCCCATTGGGGAGATTTCCCTTCACTTCCTATCCCATAGCCAAACAGGAAGTGAGACGAAATCCCTGCATATTAAGGGAATTCCTCCCACCCAGGGCATCTGAACTAGTGTCCCCATTACTTTTCTGGGGACAACCCATTATTTGGGGTTTTCTTTATTCTCAGTTTCAATGATACACAAATAGAGAGGGTGAATCTCCTTAACGGGGGCACAGACAGCAATAATAACGGAGAATCAATCTAATCCCTCTGCACTCTGTCCAAAACTGCAAAAAAAGTTTTGCCTTTAGTTATACTTTAAGACTTTGAATGGAATCTGTATTGAAATACTTCATATCAACGGCTAACTCACACTTAGTAGACTAACGTTAGAACTAGGACCATGAATCAGCCCCTGTAAATCCTACCGGTAAGCCACAGTACATTAAGGATGACTTCTTGATGATGTACATGACTGTGTTGTAAGCCGTTACAGTACTAAAAGTCAGAAGGAGGTTGGGCCTCATGCTTGGTATCAGTGAGTACGCAATGGATAAAAGGAATTTCAGTCAGTAAGCGGGTTAGCATCTTTGCTTACATGTCACAGATTACATGTACTCACTGGTCAAAGACAATTAGTTCAGACATTAAGAAAGCAAAGGATAACAGGATGAACTGCACACAAGCTTTTACAGGATAAATTACTTTCAGTGATCGAGGACAGCCATCTAACAATGCCAGTATATCAGATATTGTCACAGAGTAGTAGGTTAGTGACAATAATATGTCACTCCTAATACATCTTTATGAGCTACACAAAAGGATGCACATTTAGAATATGTGTCAGGGGGTAGAACATGGGGGAGGCCTATAAATATTTCTAAAGTGATATATACTCCTTAATACTTGTTGGCAATGCAATGCATGTTATTTTTGTCATTCCAATTTAGCTGCGATTTCTGTTTTTGTCCATTGTGTAGATTGGAATCCTAGGTTTGGGGGCTGGCTGTTCTAGCGCTAAAGTGACTCCGTCTCTACACAAACAAAAATAATAATGCAGCACTACAACCATCTCTGGAATTTTTAGCAACCAACATTTAGGGGTGTGCTGGATGCCTGCATCTTCCCACCCTGTGCACTATGGTGCCACCTGCTTGCCACTACATCATTGCGTGTTCCTGCAGGTACACATTGGTGACATAGCGGGAGGGAAGAACAGGAGCCACAATGGGAAGACACAGATTTTGGCAGCTGCTGTAGCTTTGCAAGAGAGTAAAGACTGAAGTCAAATGTGGCAAAACTAGCAAGTATTACTATGTAGCACCCTCCTAGTTAGGCAGTTAGGTAAATTTGGATATTGGCTCCACTACATTGAGTGGGGTGGTTGTTGATTGATTTGGTCTGCTTAGGGTTCCTGAGCTGAGTTTGATTACTTCTCTCTCCCTCTGGAGGAAGCTTCCAGAGTATAGGAAGGAAGATTCAAATGATCAGTTACATATTTTGGCCAATCTTTGGAAACAGGTATCCGAAAGGTGGTTGGGGAGGTGATAAATGTGTAGGAGCCCTGGGCAGATGGTTCTTTCCTCGTCAGGGAGGGTTTCGGTATTCCTGGGGCTGTTGCCCCTAGTAGAAGTATCACTAAGACAAGAGACTACAGTTTGGGCTTCAGCTTTTGCTGTGCTGGGACCTGAGGAGGACAGCTAAAAAAGGAGACTTACTGAAGGACACCGTTTCAGAGTCCAGGTCTGAAGGAGGACTTTTCCATTTCTCTCATTCAGAAGCTACTCGTGGAGACTGAGTAGCAGACAGCTCCTAGGACACTATGAGTAAAGACCTTACTGAGGACTTCTAACTATGTAGAAGCGAAAGGGAACCAGCTACTAATGGCTGCTCTATGGTCTACATCTGTGGGGCCTCAGATTTATTGACCATCACCAGTTACCTCCAGAGTAGCCGCTACTGAGAGACTAGAGAGAAGCTTGTACCTTTGTTGTTGTTGTTGTTGATCATTTGAAGCAGTGTTTCTCAAACTTTTTTGTCTTATGGCGCACCAAAAAGATTTAATATTTTTCATGGCACACCTGAAAAGATTTAACAATTATTGTGGTGAAGAACTTATTCATTTTACAGTTTCTCTTTCAGACTTCCAGACAGATTAAGTATTTCTCCATCGCTAAACAATGAACAAACTTTATTTATAGGCATCAAAGTTGCAATGGAACAGTATCTATTATTATAATATAATTAGAGTGATCGAGTTCTCCCGAGAGCTCGCATAAGTCTCGCGTTATGAAGGAACCAATGAATGGCAGACTGACAGAGATTGCGTTTTTATATATGTTACTTTTTTAACTTTTATGACATTGATTTAAGATTACATTTTTCGATATGTTCAAGGTTTCAAAACACTAGCAATTTAAATGTTTTCCAAACTCCCACAGCACACCTGCAAATCTCACGTGTCGTGGCCCACAGTTTGAGAATCACTGGCTTGGAGTGCCCTGTGACCCTAAACCCCCCTCCTGATTAAGCTCTTCAGCAGTAAATACCAAAAAGACATCCCCTATATTGAGTTTTAATTGCTGGTGTAACTGGTGACCTCTGTACAAATTAGGGAGAACCTGTCTGCGATACAATTATTTAGATTGCTTTTATTTTCTTTTTTTTTTTAACCAGTTCCACACTGCCTACCGCATATTTACGGCGGCAGTGTGGACGGTGGGCGCGAATCGCCGTAAAAAGACGGCGATCTGCGAATGGCCGCTAGGGGGCGCGCGCCCGCTGCACTCCTGAGGAGTGTGTCCATGGCTCGGGCGGACCCGATGTCCGCCGGCGAGCCGCGATGAACGGCCACAGGCAAAGAACGGGGAACCGCCGATGTAAACACGGCGGTTCCCCATTCTGACAGTGCGGGCATGGGAGATCTACTGATTCCTGTCACTGGGATCAGTTAGGTCTATCATGCCAATGTAGCCCAACCCCCCCACAGTAATAACACATCCAGGGAACACAATTAACCCCTAGATCTCCCCCTGCATTTTAACCCCTTCACTGCCAATGACATTTATAATCAGTGGACATTTAAATTTCTGATTGCTGAATAAATGTCATTGGTCCCAAAAAAGTGTCAAAAATGTCCGACATGTCTGCTGCAATATCGCAGTACCGCTAAAAATCGCAGATCGCCGCCATTACTAGTAAAAAATTAAAAAAAATAAAAACCCCAGAAATGAATTCTCACCATCCGTAAACGCGGCCATTTTTGCGCAAACCAATCAATAAATGCCGATTGCGATTTTTTTTATCACAAATATGAGGAAAAATATAAATCGACCAAAACCGGTGAAAAAAAATGTTTTTTTATATTCTTTTTTTTGGATTTGAATTTTAGCAAAAAGTAAGAAATGTGGGTTTTTTTTGCAAAATGGTCGCTCTTTTGTTTATAGCGGTGATCAGAAATGACGCAGAGGTGATCAAATACCACCAAAAGAAAGCTCTATTTGCGGGGGAAAAAAGGACGCACATTTTGTTTGGGTACAACATCGCACGACCGCGCAATTGTCAGTTAAAGTGACGCAGTGCCAAATCGCAAAAAGTGCTCTGGTCCTAAACTGGGAAATTCTTCCGGAGGTGAAGTGGTCAGAGTCACTTTCACCTGTAGTTTTTTCAGTACAAGTACACCCCAAAGAAAACCTTTCCTGAAAGATATATTTGCTCCTCCATTGCTGCTCAGAGAAATTGCCTGGGCAATTTAAAGAAACCCTTTCATCAGACCATTCACTTCTTTCTTTAGGACTATATGTGGATGTAATGTATTTTATGCATGTTTTATTCCTGTAAAAGCCTCCCTTGTATGAACATCCACAAGACTTGGGACTTTACAATTCGCTAGTCGCTTGTAAGAAGCAAACATACAAAGTAGTAAAAGGCAAAGCACTCAAGAAATCATTGCATTTCTGGTCTTTGTAGGGGCATATAAATAATGAAAATGGAAATAAAGTAAACATCCTGATAGAGAATGTGTACATTACAAAGTATATTGCATGTTGATGCCTGTACTGTTCCTTAGGGCTCAAATTCCACATATCTGGGAGGCTTCATCTTGATAGGACATTGGCTCTGTCTTGAAGAACAAAACACACAAGGGTGTGGATATCAAAGTGAAAGGTAAAGCACTTTTGCTAGAAAGAGCACGTCTTCTGAAGTAATGTTATGTGAAAATATTTCATTGCTGTTATGAGTATTTTATATTAATAGTTCTGCATTAGCACACCCATATTTCTCACTATTTGTGTCAACATTGACCCTGCAACAGTTGGGAAGAAATTGCAAACTGTGCATGCTGGTGGTGCCTGACATTCTTCCTTTAACTAAAATAGGTACAAATGTGCAGATGGCAAGGTAAGGCAGACAGGTTGGAACTGACTGCGACCATTAAAGTGATGGTCCTGAAATCATCCTTATTGCTGCTTACATTGGTCTAGCTTGGCACAATGTAATTATCTATATCATAAGTCTGGAGAGCATTTGGGGATGCTGAAAACCATTGTAGTAGCTACATACAGTGATAACCGCAACCTTCAGGGTCCTAACTGAGCAGCCTGAGCACAGGGGGTCACTTGCTCGGCACATCCGCCAGTCGAAGAACACATTTTTTTAAATTAATCCATTTTTGGATTTCAAGAGGTGCATAGGAGGGGTGGATGATGCCCTGCATGTGCCAAGTGAGCGACTCTCCAGCAGGAACCAAAATATTGTGGCTATCGCTGTATGTGGTACAGGCTATTACAGTGATTTTCAGTGGCTCTCCAGATAAGAAATGGATAATTACATTGTGTCAAGCTGGACTAATGTAAGTTGGCAATAATAATAATTCCCGGGTCTCACGTTAAGGGACCAACTGGAAATGTGGTTATAACTCCCAAATGATAATCTTTATTATTAGGTCAGTATTACTAAAAAAATATCCAACATTTTTATTTACAGACGATAATCTTGTTATAAATTAGTTAATGTTATAGAAGTGCGTGGCAAAGCCAGATTTCTCACCAGGGGTGTCGGGGGGGGGTTTGGGCTGAAGGGGCTAGAGCCCCGAGTGGTCCCCCGAAAACCCCCGGGTCTCAGGGCAGTCTAACTCTATTATTAGCCCAGAGCCACGAGTGGTCATAAAGAAAAGAAACTGATGCGGTGGCACTTATGATGGACGTCACCACACTGGTCCAATCCCGCACGTGTGATGTGCATTACAGGGCACCCCTGCAAACAAAAGTCGGGAGTGACACTGCGAGCGCTGGGTGGCTATGATGGATGTCACACTTGGCCAATCCCGCGCTAGCACAGGACGTGTGACGTCCATTAAAGGACACTCTGAGACAGGCTGGCTCAGCAGTCGGCTGATACTAGTAGGAATGAAGGAAGGAGCTCAGGCGGAGGTGCTAGTCTGTCTGACTGTAACAGTGTGTGGCACTGATGTAAGGAGGCACTCCGCTGGGGACACAGCTGATGTAAGGAGGCACTCCGCTGGGGACACACCTGATGTAAGGAGGCACTCTGCTGGGGACACACCTGATGGAAGGAGGCACTCTGCTGGGGACACACCTGATGGGAGGAGGCACTCTGCTGGGGACACACCTGATGGAAGGAGGCACTCCGCTGGGGACACACCTGATGGAAGGAGGCACTCCGCTGGGGACACACCTGATGGAAGGAGGCACTCCGCTGGGGACACACCTGATGGAAGGAAGCACTAAGCTGGGGACACCTGATGACATCTGGTGGCAGGCGACCTGGCAAGTGGCACGCTCGGGCTCCCACTGATTCTGCATTATGGTGAGTTGAACTATTTCATTTTATATTACAGTGTAATAATAGAAATTATACGCTTCATTCACCCTAACACGATACCACGATGCCGGGATGATTGAAACGCTAACACCAGGTGTTTGGAGTATCTTGATTGTTAAACTTTCTGGAATACACATATTGCTATTGTGGTATACGATCTGGGCCCGCTGTCCCTCCATCCCTCTTTCTTTCCTCCCTTCTCTCTCCTTCTCTCTCTATTTCTCTCTTTCTTTCTTTCTCCCTCCATCCCTCATTCATCTCAGACTCAAACCACACCCCTTTGAGCCACGTCTCTTTAAGCCACACCCACTATTTAGTTTAGACCTCACCCATTTTTTGCTGCGGCGCACGCTGAAGCCCTGGTCTTTTTCCCACCTAGCAACGCCCCTGTTTCTCACCAAGGCCCATTGCAGAAAACTGACAGGGGGAAAGTCCTTCATGAACTTAGGATACAGTTCTGATTTGGTGTTACAGCACTGGTAGGTAACAAGCTACCATTAGTACACTATTTGTAATGGTGACTTATGTAGGCACATTTGTTACTTACTTGGGTTGTTTTTACCTGTAGCCTTCAGTTACTAGGCAGACACATTATAGTTTTAGTAACAATGATTTTTAGTACATAGACAACTACAAAGGATGTCGGGTATACTGACTAATGTAATTTTGGTTTTTTTAGGTTTGTATTTTTTTTTTTATTAACTATTCAACTTTGTCATTGCTATGCATTTTATTTGTATTTAAAGTGATTGTAAAGTTTAATTTTCTTTTTCCTAAGATTAAAAATGTTATATTTAACTACTCTGAGCACAGAGCAGCTCGAACCTCTTCTGGGGTCTCCTGCTGGAGCCCCAGGCTCCTCCTCTTCTGCTCCTGCTATCATAGAAAGTCACTTTCTATGGTGGCGCACACACAATGTGGCTTGGCCCTACCCCTCGCTCCCTCCTCACTGGATTTGACTTAAGCCTCATACACACGAGCCGAACGTCGTACGACTGCACATCCAACTTTTGTCCAAATTGGCTTTCAGCGGTTTTGTCTAGCGTACTGACGGTAGTCAAGTAATCATCCAACAAGGCTGAACGTAGTGATGTGTTACGAGCATATAAAGAGGAAGTTCAGGTGAATGTGATTTGTGAATTAGGAACACAGGTTTACACGACCAAACACTTCCGAGCATGCATGTTTGCACTTCCAACTTTTGTTGGCCAAATTCTGTACACAGGAGCCAAAAATTGACCAATGCTTGTTGGCCAACAAAAGTTTTCTAGTCTTCTCAGACAACTTCTGTTGGACGATAACTGGAAATTGGCTGTTGGATCGTGCATACTAACGGTTGGATTATCGGACAACAGGCTGTTGTTGGCCGATAATCGTACCAAATGCCTCCTGCTGCTATCAGCCAAGCCTGTAAGAGAGAGGACAAAGGACAGAAGTTCTGCATACCAGGACAGCACTGGATCGATACAGGACTCAGCTAAGTATAAAGGGGGAGAAATAGGCACTGAAAGTTTTTTTTACCTTAATGCATAGAATACATTTAGGTAAAAAGAAACCTTGTGGCTTTAGAACCACTTTAAGTACACATATCTAACCAATCACTAAAATCTCATAAAAGCTATAATATGTTTGTTTTAATTCAAAAAGTTATTTTCATTCAAAGTATACTAGGTGATCCTGCAATAAAGGAGCTTGTTCAGGAATTTCATGTTATGGAGTGAAAGCTATTTGTGCTCCAATGTTTTCATCCTAACACAAACCCAGGGCTGGTGCAAGGATATTTGACACCTTAGGTGAAATCTCATTTTGACGCCCCCATTGGCTCCAATCCTGACTCCACCACCTTTGCCCTGCCCATGTGACAGGAGGCGGCGCTATACAGGAAGCATCGGCTCTGCTTCCTCTATCACTGGTTCCAGTGCTGTGCTGCGCCTCTATTTACACTACCGGTCGGACGGAGCAGCTGCCTGAGACTGAGTTAGTTACATGCTGCAGCTTGCAGAGTATGCAGACACGGAGGGAAACCAGTGGTCGGGCGCCCCTAAGCAGCAGAGCACTCTAGGCGGCTGCCTAGTTTGCCTAGTGGTAGCACCGGCCCTGCACACATTTCTGGGTGCAAGCTACAGGCGACCATGTCCACACAGGTCAACAAGCATGGCCAACTGTTGTAACTATCAGGAAACCAATCCTAAGAAATTAGGTTAAACATGTGCATGTAGACAGGAAGTGGTTGAAAGAAGCTGAAAAAGATCAGCAGGACTGAAATGCAAAAACTATATTTTAATATACATAAGAAGAAAACATGGCAATCGTTTATGTACTTTAGCAAACAATGTCATCTAGATAGTCATACTGTGAATCCATGGGGAAGAGCTGGATGTAACTAATTTGATAATACAAAGTGATTGATAATTTGATGATACAAGATAATTGAGGTATGAATAAAAAAATGTGGTCATCACTGTGTAATCACAAGTGGCCTGTAGGATGTAAAATGATGCAACAAGTGATACAAGTGCATTTATTATCCTCAAAAATTGTCAGCCAACATATTTTCAGTAGAACAGACCACTACACAGTAGTATACATTTGTTCATAAGAGATCTACTGAATGAAAATGTGAAATGCAGTTTTGGGCATACGCACATCTCTACTCCCTCGTACTAATTAATGAGGCCTTTACAATAAGTAGTGTAGTCCTCGGGGAGCACTTATGCAGCTTGCAGAGCATTTTGCTAACAATTTTGAATTTAATTTTCTATGTTGTGAGTTTGAGAGTAAAATATGGCTTTGGAGGAAAAAAATTATGTGACACTGCATAAACTGCAACAAAGGTAATTCAATTAAATATGTAAACTAACAGACAAAAAAAAAATAGATTCTATGTCTGGAAACCAATATGCATGGTGTGATGATATCACGTGTGAGACACACACGAAGTAATGATATCACGCACGAAGCAAGACTGACTCCATCTTGGAAAGGGGGCTACTTAAATGGCTGCTAAGCTTTTTTTTTTTTTTTTCTCTTTTTAACATGGTCAGTCCTTGGGCTAAACTCCTCACACCCCCCTCCCTTCCTGGCAGATGGACTTCAAAGGGGCATCTGGACAAGCCAGAAAGAGAGATCTGTTTGTGTTTATCTTTAAACAGTTATACATCTAACTGATGCCCGGACATGCCAGCCCATAATTCACCCAGGCAACTCAAACCTCAAAGTGACCCTCTCCCTGTCTTAAAACGTACCCAAAAAATAGAAAATTTCATAATTTCAATTAGGCGCATGCCATAGTGATAAAACTTACATATTTGAATGTAAAATTTCAGCCCGGATTATTCAAGTATAAACATTCCCCCCTTGTTACCCAAGGAGGAATAGAACTAGTATGTTCCCTTCCCAGGGTCCTAGAAGATCTCAGAACTCTCATGTTTGGAGTCATTTGAAAGCTTTATGCATGCTGAGATTGAATTTCTTACTGTGAGATTTCCCAGGCGGCCCAATCTTGAAATAAGCTTTTCATACACAATGCTTGAATTATGAAGCATGTATCGCAACGGCCCGCCCTGGACCTTGTCTAAGAAACCGCCCACTCATGTGAATGGCCAGGGGCATCTGGCTCCACCCCTTGTCCCCCAGAGAAAAAGGGATTGCCAAGATCAATTGTCAGTTCTCAATTACCATCAATGAAGCACCATCAGAGAACCAGAAAATAATCTTCGAAACACAGATTAGGCACGGACATTTCAAATGCAGGTATTTTCATTCTGTTCCTTTGCTGTATATTTTGTCTCAGTATTTTGCAACCTTCTTTTATTTTTCTGTAAATATTTTACTGCACCTAAACTTGACCTTTTCATTATCAAACCTTCTCTTGAAAAGTCCCTAAAGCTCTTAATGCAACTATCACGAATCTGTTCCTTTGAAGAGCGCTACTGTTTTTAAAATAATGCATCTGGATATACCTGTCTGCGGTGACAGCGTGTGTTACAGGTGGTTATTCTGAAATATTGGTATTGCTGAAAGTTTGAGCTCCTCTGGCTCCAATAGAGGTGGTGGCAGTAAAAGGGTTAATTGTCTGAATTAGCCCGGTAACAATCGCTCTCAGGCAGCTGGCATTTAGACGGTGGTCCCGCAAACTGGGAAATCTTTGTGCTGAAAGCAGCTGAGAGTGGCATTGTTACGTTCGTAACAAGTGCGGTGTTAGATCAGGGGGGTCCTCGGTCGCCCATCGGGGAGGAGGGCAGCGATCTGATACCCACGTTCGTCACACATGGCATGGCACATTTAAAAAGATTATGTTCCTCTAAAATGGATTTTGGGCAGAGGCTGGTGGACTGAACAGTCTATCAGCTTTTATGTATCTCTGGAGGACTCCAACAGGAATAGCTCTGTATCTTAGTCCCCAGACATAATTTGTCTACCTGTGGGATCTAGAGGGAATCCCATTTTGTCCCTGGACATTATTATTATTATTATACAGTATGTACAATTACTTAGAACTCTATCCTTATAATTGAACTGAAAAAACTACTGACAAGTAAAGTGTGGAGTGCAAGCACCCAGACCTGTAGCAGCTTTCCATATCCTCCACTTTGCCCTTTTGATTGAGAACAGCTCTGAAACATCTGGGTGGTGTCAAGTCTTGCTGCCAGCCCCCCTCCCCTCCCCCCCATCCACACATTCTTATCAGTTCACCACTATGATGGCTAGCTCATTGACCAATAGGAATGTATGGGAGGTAAGAGGTGGTGTGCTAGCTTCAGCACTACGAGAAGTACCAAAGCTTTGCCTCATCAGAATGACCTAATATTCAGGTGAAGCATAGGATATAATCTTGTAGGCAGGTAAGTGGTGCTTCCTCGCCATCAGGAGGCAGATCAGAAAGTACAGCGGAGATCCAGTGATAACTCAATCACTTCCTGGCTAGCTGACAGTAGTAAACACAGTGATCAGATATCTTTGTTTAACCACTTGCTGACTGCCCAGTAGTAGTTTTATTGCTGGTTCCCCTAGGCACCGTGACGTACCAGTGCATTGAGCTGAACCTCTAATAGGAGAGTTTAATAAAAGACCACATAGATGAGTTCTTGTTGGAAAAAAATGTTTTAAGCAACAGACAGCATGGATTCATGAAAGACAGAAGTTGTCAAACAAACCTGATTTCTATGAGGAGGTAAGTAAAACCTTGGACAGAGGAGTGGCTGTGGACGTGGTATACTTGGATTTTGCGAAAGCGTTTGACACCGTTCCCTACACACGGCTAATGTGTAAGGTAAAGTCTACAGGCTTGGAAAGATAAGTTTGTAAATGGATAGAAAACTGGCTAAAAGACTCAATTCAGAGAGTAGTGGTTAATGATTCTTACTCTGAATGGTCTAAGGTTATCAGTGGTGTACCCCAAGGTTCAGTGTTGGGATCCTTACTTTTCAATATATTTATAAATGATATAGGGTCTGGGATTAAATGTACTATTTCAGTGTTTGCAGATGACACCAAGCTATGCAGTGGAATAACGTCCTTACAGGATGTCTCCCAACTTACAAGCAGACCTCAATGCACTGTCTAATTGGGCGACTATGTGGCAAATGAGGTTTAATATTGATAAATGTAAAGATATGCATTTGGGGGCTAAGAATATGCATGCATCGTACATACTAGGGGGCGTACAACTGGGGGAATCCATTGTGGAGAAAGATCTGGGGGTTTTGGTAGATCATAAGCTTAATAAAGGCATGCAATGCCAAGTTGCGGTTTCCAAAGCAAGCAAAATGCTTTCTTGTATTAACTTCCTTAGCGGTATTCCCGAGCGTGACTCGGGGTGGTTTTTTTATGCTAGGATCGGTATCCCCGAGTCACGCTCGGGGTAGATGTGCAGAGCCTGCAGCGGTGTTCCTTACCTTCTCCTGGCGATCCAGCGATGATCTCCCATTGCTGTGATCGCCGCCGAGATCCCCGTCGCGCCGTTCGTCGCTCTGGTGACTTCCTGGTTCCGTTCCCTGCAGCAGCAATGGTGCATGGGAGCGGAATTGGGAGGGAAATTCAAATGTTGCACAACACAAACACATAAACATTAGGAGAGTCTAATGTAACATAGTGGAGGAAAAATACACAAACACAACACGTTGTAAACTTAAAGGGAGGGTTAAGGCGAGGGTACGTGGTAACGACGACGTCCCTTGCCTTGGTCCTTCAGTGGTCTCGCTGCTTGCCGCGCTGCCCCTAGAGCCGCCGCTAGTGTCGTTACCCTCTAGTAGCGACCTAGCGGTCCTCTTCCATTCCTTGTGGCGACGTCCGAGACGTGTAGATGGGGCTCGCACTGAGCCCCTATGGCTAGGATCGTATTTTTTTGGTGGGGCTCAGTGCGAGCCCTTATGGCGATTCCTTCAATTATGTTCTTTCGTAAAACGAACGAAACCTTTGGCGTTGAACCGTAACGTACGGAAATAATTCGAATACTAGATGGTTTTGGGGG
>BLSH010496385.1:70309-90685 GCA_018402905.1 Glandirana rugosa | reverse complement strand
AAATTTTATATGCTCTGTGAATCATCCACCGGATATATCTGGAATGCGGTCATTTACACCGGTAAAGGTACCAAGTTCAATCCCAGGTACAGCCGCTATGGGATGGCCACATCATCTGTCCTTTCACTGCTGGACCCATTGCTGAACCAGGGATATTGCGTGACAACGGACAATTTTTACACATCTCCGGAACTTTATGAGGTTTTGTTTCTAAACAAAACTGATGGGTATGGTACCGTTAGGCCAAACCGGCGTGACATGCCATCAATGTATGGCAAGAAAAAACTAAAAAAAGGAGAGATGGTTGCCTTTCAAAAGGGTAAAATGATGGCAATGCGATGGCGAGACAAAAAGGACGTGTGTCTCATCAGCACCGTGCACAGCACCTCCACTGCCATGGTCCGCACAAAACACGGAAAAGATGTGCTGAAGCCGCAAGTCGTGATCGACTATAATCACACAATGGGAGGTGTCGACCGAGCCGATCAGGCAATGACCTTTTATCCGGCGATGCGGAAACAACAGAAGAAATATTACAAAAAGATTTTCAGGCATCTCCTTGAACAATGCCTTTGGAACGCCTATATCCTTTATAAAGCAAACAGGAACATACCTCTTGTTCATTCTGACTTTATCTGGAAGGTGGCTGAGCAGATTTTTGTCAACCACCCAACGCCATCAGTATCTTCTAACAGACCCGGACGACGTTGGCAATCCAGAACGCCTGACAGGTCGTCATTTTGTAGACTTCGTACCGCCAACCGCAAGAAAGTTAGCGCCTACCAGGATGTGCGTCGTTTGCTGTACCAAGAGAGATGGCAATGGAAAAAAAGTCCGAAAAGAAACAAGGTACTATTGTCCTGATTGCAACGTCGGACTAGTTCCATGCTTTACACTCAGGATGTGTATTGAATTTCTTTGTTTGACAAATTTCATTATTTTTCATTGCATTATTGAATAAAATTATATTATTGATTAGATTATAATTCATGCATTTGTGTTTTAAATTTATCACATCTGGAATGTCTACTAGAGTCTTGTTTTGGTCAGGTTTAAGTAAGTAATTACTAAGAATTGCAGGCCTATAATACATATCACCAAATTTCCATGCAAAATTTGTACCGCTTTTGGTACAAAATTCCAGACAAAATCATACCGCCAGGGAGGTTAAGGGAGGTGTGGACTCCAGAGATAGAGACATTATTTTGCCCCTGTACAAATAATTAGTAAGACCTCATCTGGAATATGCAGTTCAGTTTTGGGCACCAATTCCCAAAAAGGATATCAGGGAACTGGAGAAAGTGCAGAGAAGGGCAACCAAAGTGATAAGAGACATGACATGGAGGAGCTCAGCTATGAGGAAAGATTAGAGGAACTGAATATATTCTCTCTTGAGAAGAGGAGATTAAGGGGGGATATGATCAACATATACAAATACATAAGTAGTCCATATAGTGAACTTGGTGTTGAGTTATTCACTTTAAGGTCATCACAAAGGACAAGGGGGCACTCTTTACGTCTAGAGGAAAAAATATTTCATCTCCAAATACGGAAAGGTTTCTTCACAGTTAGAGCTGTGAAAATGTGGAATAGACTCCCCCCAGAGATAGTTTTGGCCAGCACGGTAGATTGCTTTAAAAAAGGCCTGGATTCTTTCCTTAATATAAATAATATATCTGGGTACTAACATTTTTAGGTAAAGTTTATCCAGGGTGAATCCAATTGCCTCTCGGGGGGATCAGGAAGGAATTTTTTCCCCCGCTATAGCAAATTGGATCATGCTTTGCTGGGGGTTTTTTGCCTTCCTCTGGATCAACTGTGGGTGAAAGGGATTGTATGGTTATATTTAATTTATCTTTTTGATTTTTTTTTTTTTGTGGTTGAACTAGATGGACTTGTTAGTAAAATCTCCCTAATTTTACTTACCGTTCAAGCTGAAATCAGGAAGAAAAGCCAGCCAGTTTGTAAGTGAGTAAAATCAGCACACATACACTTATTAGGCAAACAGTTAGCTCTTTGATTGCCCTCCTGATCACCCTTGTCACCCAGTCAGTGCCATTAGTAAAGTGTCAGTGTACAGTATTATCACTGATCACTCTATTAGTATCACTAGCGATGACAAATAGTGTCAGTTAGAGTAAGACCCCTTTCACATGGGCATTCCGTTCAGGTCTGTCTGTCTGTTTTTCAGGCAGACCTGAACGGACACTCCATGCAGCCCTATGGAGCGGCGGATGTCAGTGGTGACATATCCGCTGACATCCGCCGTTCACCGATCCGATCCTGTCCATGAAATCCAGACGTATGGAAACCCTATTTTCCATCAGTCTGTAGAATCGGATAAGATGAAAACGGACAGGTGGATCTGTTTTCATCCGATCTCCATAGAGCAGAGCGGGGCTCTGACAGATCTGTCTCTGCACAGTGAGTGGAGACGGATCTGTTATCCGCCTTCTCAGCGGGGATCTGCGGATCGATCCCTGCTGAGCAGAGCGGACTCCGCAAACGGACACAGTCGTGTGAAAGGGGCCTTAGTTAGCGTCCCTCCCAGCCAGTGTCAATTAGCACCAGTCTCAATTTGTCTGACACACTATTACAGTCACACCATAAGTCACTGATCACCACCATAGCTAGTATAGTGTCTGTCCAGGTCTGTATCCTGCTCACTGTCCCCAATAGTATAGTATCCCCAAAAACGAAGTGTTAGCAGGATCAGCCCTGATCACTGACAGCATACACATGCTAGGGCCAATCTGGACAGGAGCCAATTAATCCAATACTCTTACATTAAAAAGCTTTGTCACCTGTTCCCTCCTGCTGCAGTTTTGGGCAGACACCTCTGTGTGCCTGCTCTTCATACCTATATTAGACCCAACTCCAGAAAAAGGTAAAAATGCTACCTTGCAGTGGGATTGCCTCCATCTTGGATAATGGTCTGGTATAGATGAATAGATTCCCCGGCCATTTGTTTATGAGCAGAACAAAGTGGCATAGATCTGTCATTTGCTGGCAATTGCAACACAATTGTTAAATGTCAGTGTTGCTTTAGCAAGTTGTATAATCACACAGATGCGCTACTTCACAATCAGGGTCAAAGCATCTTTCAGGCATGTTATTTAATGAAGTTTTGCATTTTTAATGTTTCACTTTAAGCATTACTAAAATCACTACTCCTTGCCAAGCAAATTAAAAAAAATGTTTTGGCTTTGGCACATGTCCCCCAAGGCAGTGCCCAGCCCCCATGCCATTTTTTGACAATGCATTGACTGTTAGCCCAGAAAATATGCAGTACTGTTTTTGTTTTTTTAACATTTAGTTCCCATTGATGTTAATTTTTTTTCCCAAACTTCTTTTATTGAGAAAAAGAAAGAGCAGTACAGGAATGATAAAGAGGTATGCTACATGTACAGATACAAGGTCAGAGTACATCAGAATTATGGTCTACAAGTAAGACACTAATAACAACATTAAATTGCGTAGATAGTAGCAAGTTGGAGTCCAATAACATTAACATTGTGACAGGAGTAGTTACGTGGGTATAGAGTGTGGGGCGTTTTGGGTATTTAGGTAGATTTCACTACTCCTCTCCTGTTAAGGTATGTTTCAGCTCAAACTCTTTTGGCAGTGATTTTAATGAATTTCTGATTCAGCACTCAAACTTTTGCCATGTTTGCAGCTGTACCCAGGTGCGTTCAGCTCATCAGTTGTGATTAATAGTAAATAACATATATATATTTATTAATACCACGTGCTGGGATTCAATACTGTGTCTCAGTGTGTGCAAGCTCACATGAGAGCAAGAGCATCTTCAGGTTTCAGGGAAAGGCTCGCTCCCACCAAGGGAGTGAATTTGTACAGTGATTTTCATAGAGTGGAGACACAAATGTAATGAACTGGATCTTTATTGAGAAACAATCATTGTTTTATTTACAAGGAGAGACAGTCACTATTTACTTTTTAGATGTAGCACTCCCCTAGTATACGATGCTTGGCAAATTTAGCTTTTGGCTCCTTCTGTAGTCAAGGGAGCAGTGATCATTTGTTCTGGTTTGTTCAGGGTTTCGCAGGCTTGGAATTTTATTGCTTCCACCTGCCCCTGAAATAATATTCCAGAGCATAGGGAAGAAGATTCAAATCACCAACCTGAATATTTATCATGGCCTAGCCAATCCCTGGAGAGGAGCACACAGAAAGTGGTTAGGGGGGGATAAATAGTCTGAAGCCCTGGAGTGATTGTTCTATTCTTGGCAGGAAGGGTTACAGAGCTTCTGGGATTGCTGCCCCCGAGGCAGCTTGTGAACTGTGTAGCTTTTCTCTGAGGTTTCATCTGTGGCAGAGCCGAGGACCTGAAGTGATCTTTCCGAGGAGTTGGCTGTAGGACTTCACTATAAGGGATCTGGTTTATAGAAAGATTGTCTCCCCAACTGGACTACGTCTGGAGGAAGCTGGAAGGTGTGCAGCTGTCCTGGGGACTTGTGAGTACTGAGACTAAATTGTGACCCCCTGGTGACTATGTGATTTTGAGATGTAAGTGCCAGAGGTAGCAGTGGACTGAGGCAGCTCGCATAGTGTCTCAAAATACCGGCCACCCCCCTGTCCTCAGCAGAATACTGGAGTGGGAGCCCAGAGAAGAGTGTCCTCTTGTACTGTGCAGCATTTTGGTGTATCCCATGCTCCTGTTTAAAGTTCTCCAAGCAAAACATTTCAAAAAGACATTCCCTAGACTGAGTTATTGGAGCCAGAGTGGATAGACTGGTGCTTGTAGTGGTGGGTGTACTATTAGGGAGGAACAAGCTATTACCAACTCTAATTAAGAATAGACAGTCAATATTCAGTTTTGCACTTGTTATTTTCATCAATATTACATAGATAGAACCAGGCTGAGGTTTTGCTAAGAATTGCTTTATAACATTTAGACATTTATGTAATATATGTTTATTTATATGCGGTTTAGTATAAATCACTTCAGGCGTATCAGTACTACACTAGAATTAATATTTGTATTTGAGTGCTTACAGCTGAAATATATTAATAATCTTAAGTAAAAATGTACGTTCTGAAAGTTAATTTTTGATTATAGGCTCTTCATACCTGTCAGCATAATTTACTATTTTTAAAGAGACATAGGGTGTGATGTACTAAAACTGGAGTGTGTAAAATCTGGTGCAGCTGTGCATGGTAGCCAATCTGCTTCTAACTTCAGCTTGTTCAATTAAGCTTTGACAGAATAACTGGAAACTTGGAAGCTAATTGGTTTCTATGCAGAGCTGCACCAAAAATCTACAACTCATGATATTTTAGTGTGATGGTCAGTGGGAAGAATGCTCCTTACACTTGTGGTCACTGGGAAGAGTTACCTCCTTAGAGATAGCTAAAAAGATCAATGTTGTCAGTGGGAACTTATCTGAGAGACAGAAAGTGCCCACTGCTCAAGGAACCCCTAGCAACCTCTGGAGGAACCCTAGGGTTCCATGGAACCCTGGTTGAGAAACTCTGCTCTGAGTAAATCAACCCCAAAGTATATTTAAAGGAAACCACAGTTTCATTATGTAGACCTGGAGAATAAGTAAAACATGATTGCTTGATATGATATGCCCACATGTTTTTTTTTTTTTTCCATCACTTCTTCTCCTAAGGGCTTGTTCACATGGACGGCCAAGATAAAAGCAGGTGGCTGAGTTGTTGTTTTACTACCCACATAAAAAGGAGGACGTTCAGCTTTTCAGGGCTGCACACATGTTGTGGCCATGGCACAAATGATACCCAATCAGCAGGCAGTACCACTGCTGAATCACAAATAATGAATGGGATCAGTTCTCCAACTCTCCAACTGCATGCAATACAACATGGTCGTGGCACAGTGGTTTTGCCATTTTAGGGTTAAAATAGGTGGTGAGTAGATGGCATGTCTCTCAGCTGCCTGCAAACCGTTGCTTTTCAGAGGGGTAGCAAGGACTGCCAAATGTCTGAAAGAGGCCATCAGTCACACAGCAAAAACTTGCAAGGTACAGCAATGATGTGCAGGTGCTTTCAGACAGCTGTGGCCATTCCGTCTGTATAAAACAATGGCAGTTTAACAGTGACCGCAGGTGCCCATTGGTGTTTGGATGTAATCACACATGGAACTTGCGTGCAGGGGGATCATCTGTCCCTAACCACAGGTAATCTCTCCATGTGCGATTTCATCTGAACACAGCTGCTGCTTCAGCGAGTCCGCCCCTGCAACTGTGTGCAAGCAGCTGTACATCCAGCTGCAGGAATCTGCTGGATTCTTTCCACACTTCACATATTTTTGCTATGTGATTGAGGCCTTATACTGTTTATTTTCCTCAAAATAAAGGCCATAATTTAGAGGTTGGATGAAAAGTGTAATGCAGTATAATAGTTTCGGTACTTAAATATCTATAGGAGTCTATACATAAGGCCAAAAAGAGGGAGATTGGTGGAGAAAAGAGGTATTCGGTTCTAAAAAGGGACATTCCCTCCAAATCAGAGACAAAAAAAAAAAAAAATTAAAATAAATAAATAAATAAAAAGGGGCAGACTCGATGGACAACTTCAAGGCGACTTGAGTAGAATTCAATGGAAGCCGCCTCCAAGTAGGATCCCCCATCTATATTGAAGCGACTTTGAAGCGACTTTACAGGAAAAAGACAATAATTTTATAAGGCAACCCCCCTTCCTCTCTTCTCTGATTGGCCACAGGCAAAGTCGCCTGGCATGGAGGTTGCGTTGTAAGTCTCCCAAAGTTGCGCTGAAGTCACCTTGAATTTGCATTCAAATCACCTAGCAAAGTCGCCTCTGAAGTAAAATCGGCTAGGTGTGAACCGTCCCTTACTTGTTGCATATTTGTTGCAAGTCAATTTAAAGGAGTTGTAAAGTTAGAAGGTTTTTTTTTTATCTTAATGCATTCTATGCATTAAGATAAAAAACCTTCTGTGTGTAGCAGCCCCCCCAGCAACCCCCAATTACTTACCTGAGCCCCTTCTCTCTCCAGCGATGTCCACGAATGTCTTAGCCATCGAGGACACTCCTCCTGATTGGCTGAGACACAACAGCGGCGCCATTGGTTCCTGCAGCTGTCAAAGTCAATCAGCCAATCAGGGGAGAGAGGGGCGGGGGCCGGGTCGGGGCTCTGTGTCTGAATGGACACACAGAGCTGTGACTTGGCTCGGGTGCCCCTATAGGAAGCTACTGGCTGAGGGGGCACTCTATAAGAGGGAGGGGCCAGGAGCAGCATATAGGGATCTGAGAAGAGGAGGATCTGGGCTGCTCTGTGCAAAACCAACTGCCCAGAGGAGGTAAGTATATCATGTTTGTTATTTTAAAAAAAAAATCGAGACATTACAATCACTTTAAGATAATGATGGAATTCGAATTTTCAGGAACTTTCATACAGTTATTCCCAAAACCAAAACCCCATAAACCTCACATATAATCCCATTACAAAAAGCGGGTATCAAGGCCCATTTGCAAACCAGAGAAGGGAAAGCCAAAGAACACAGTCCTAGTGACAGCAGTTTTTAACAAATATATTTCCTTCAAAGTCTTGACGATATTACACTTTTTTTTTTTTAAATGGATTTTAATTAAGACATTTATTAAAATCCCACACGTTTAAAATTGTATTAGTGAAATAATCCCATCACATCATAAGTCTGTTTAGTAAAAATGATTTCTCCCCACAACAAAAGCCATTTTCTACTGTTAAGCTGTTGAATGATCCAATAAAACAAATTCACGACATACAAATAATAACTGAGCAGCTTTTTACTGACCTACATTTCAGAGCCAGCATCTGCGCCCAGCAGTTAACTCCACACACAACTCAATATCAATGAATAATTTAGTCCACTCTATAGATCCTTTCATCAGCAGGCTTATAAATGAGAACTGTTTTCATTACATGATCACATTATATATATTACAATGTAGCACCTACCATTTAACTTACTTTCTGGTTAAAATAGATTGGTAACAAGGTATGATTTTCAATGTTGTGAATTTGTTTTTCCAGTTTAAAAAATAAAATACTCTCTGAAGCTTTAGGAATTAAACAGCTACAAGCTATGCTAGTGACAGTTGGTAAAACACCTCTGTAGATGGATTCCAGTCGTCGTACGTTATGTCTACCCAAAACTTCGGCAGTGACCAGCTTACAATATGAACACAAACCTTCTCTAAATCTGAGATTTAGAAACTTTGGAGGAAATAGTCTGTAGTCCATTTCAAGCAGGTTCCATATTACTTCTTAACTTAGCAAAAAATGCTATAAAAAACCCATAATGCTAAAAATTATTAGAATTTATCTGAATTGATACAAATATGAAAATATTTTATTAAGAATCTAAAAAATGCTTACAAAATGTATTGAGCCACGTGTTAACAGCTACTGTTTAACATCTTTCGTACTGGGCACTTTCTCCCCTCCCTGCCCAGGACAATTTTCAGCTTTCAGCGCTCTCACATTTTGAATGACAATTGCGCGGTCATGCAACACTGTGCCCAAACAACATTTTTTTATTATTTCTTCCCACAAATAGAGCTTTCTTTTGATGGTATTTGTTGACCACTGAGGTTTTTTTATTTTTTGCTAAACAAACTAAAAAAGACCGAATATTTTGAAAAAAAAAGTTTTTCTTCCTTTCTGTTATACAATTTTTTTTTCTCCTTCACTGATGGGCACTGATGAGGCTGCACTGATGGGCACTGATGAGGCACCACTGATGAGTTGGCACTGATAAGGTGGCACTGATGAGGAGGCACTAATATGTAGAATTGATGTGCAGCACTGATGCGCACTGATAGGTGGCACTGATGGGCACTGATAGGCGGCACTGATGGGCACTGACAGGAGGCACTGATTGGCACTGACAGGCGGCACTGATTGGCACTGACAGGCGGCGCTGATGGGAACTAATAGATGGCACTGATAGGCAGCACTGATGATGAGGTATTGACAGTCATTACTAAGGGCACTGACAGGTGTTACTGATGGGCACTGATTGGTACCTTGGTGGGCACTGATTGGCTCTTTGGTGGGCACTGACTGGCAGCTGATAGGCAGTGATTGGCTGATGTGGTGAGCACCTCTGCTGGGGGCTGAGCTGATAACCAATGCGCTGATTATCAGCACAGACCCCCCTCTTACAGGAGTGCCGCCGATCGTCTCTCCCTGTCAGCGCCAATCTAGGAAAGCCGTTTACCAGCACTTCCTGGTTACACGCTGTGACCAGCTGTGATTTGTCACAGCTGATCACGTGGTAAAGAGCCTACGTCATAGGCTCTTTACCACGATTGGAGTTGCGGTGTGTCAGAGTGACACACCACACTACCGATCGCCACGCTGCACGTTCCTGTGGGCGCGCGTTTGCGGCTTATCCTGCTGGACGTCATATGACGTCCAGTCAGGATAACGCAATCACCGCTCGGCCGTCATTCTGCTATAGGCCAGACTGGAAGTGGTTAAAGCAGGGTTTCTCAACTAGGGTTCCTCCAGAGGTTTCTAGGGGTTCCTTGAGCAATGAGAAATTTTTGCCTTGTTTGTTTTCTTTTTGGTCTATTACATATACAGCATGCAATTGAAAGCATTATATTTGATAAGTGCAAAAACTAAAACTGTTAATTCTGCCAGAAATCCAGCGCTGTCCTGTGCTCTCCGCAATCTTGTCTCAAGCAGTATTATCAGCAGTTCACCTCTGTGGACTACATAACCATACATCTCAACTTTCTGAGCTTAGAAAGAGGGGCACTGTTAAGTAAAGGCCACACCTCCAGTTACATAGACTGCAGAGAATTCATTAACAATAAAGTAATTGGCTAAACCCACAATTGATTTTTTTTCAGCAGTACTTTTACTTTATACTGCCTTTTCAAAATAACACAAGCAAAAAAATCTCTCTTGACAGATATTTTTAAAAATACTGTCTAACCACTTCAATACAGGGCACTTATGCCCCCTTCCTGCCCAGACCAATTTTCAGCTACCAGTGCTCTCACAATTTGAATGCCAATTACTCAGTCATGCAACACTGTACCCAAACAAAATTGTAATAATTTTTTTTCACACAAATAGAGATTTCTTGTCAGGAAAGAACAAATACCCCCCAAACTATCCCTTTTTGAAAAGTAGACATTCCAAGGTATTTAGTATGAGGCATGGCAAGTTCTTTGAAGTTCTATTTTTTCCCACAATTCTTGGGAAAATTAAGAATTATTATTATTTTATTTACACAGAATTGTCATAACAACAAGTTATTTCTCATACACAGCATATGCATACTTCTAATTACACCCCAAAAAACAATCTGCTACTCCTCCTGAGTATAGCGATACCACATGAGTGCGACCACAGTCTGGCTACATAGAGAGGTCCAACATGTAGGGAGCACCCTCAGATGTTCTAGGAGTATAAATTACACATCTAATTTCCTAACGACCTATTACACTTTTGAAGGCCCTGGAGCACCAGGACAATGGAATTACCCACAAAATGACCCCATTTTGGAAAGCAAACACCCCAACGTAATATTTTAAGAGGCATTATGAGCCCGGCCACATAGAGAGGTCCAACATTGAAGTAGTACCTTCAGGCGTTCTAGGAGCATACACATCTAATTTCATTCCTACCTATCACACTTTTGAACATCCTGGAGCACCAGGACAATGGAATTACCCACAAAATTACCCCATTTTGGAAAGTAAACACCCCAATATATATTTTATGAGGCATGGGCTGGTCACAGGTACTCAGGTACTCTGATGGGCTGCAGATAGGTACTCGGGTACTCTGATGGGCTGGAGACAGGTACTCGGGTAATTTGATGGGCTGGTGACAGGTACTCGGGTACTCAGATGGGCTGGTGACAGGTTCTCGGGTACTCAGATGGGCTGGTGATAGGTACACAGATGGGCTAGTGACAGGTACTCGAGTACTCGGATGGGCTGGTGACAGGTACTCGGGTACTCTGATGGGCTGGTGACAGGTACTCAGATGGGCTGGTGACAGATACTCGGGTACTCTGATGGGCTGTGACAGGTACTTTGATGGGCTGTTGACAGGTACTTTTATGGGGTGGGGACAAGTACTCTTTATTACTGGGGGGCAATCAGTGTGCTTAGTGTGTATTGTAAGCGGCAACAAGCTGTTACTGCAATCTCCTTCTCACACACAATTAGTTACTTGCAATTGCATTGGCTCTTTACCACAATAGGGGATAGGCTGTGTCAGGGTGACAAGCCTTGTCCCCGATTGCTGCTCTGCATGGCCCTAGGGGGGCGCACGAGTGCCGTGCACGAGGACAGTGCATGTGACCGGCTGTGATTGGACACAGCTGGTCACGTGGTAAAGAACCATTTTTTATTGGCTCTTTACACTGATCGGGGATTGGCTGTGTCCGAGGGATGCGCCTCATCCCCGATCGCCATGCTGCAGGCCCGCAGGAGCGGCGCGAATGGGAGGACGTCATATGATGTCCACCTAGGATGGGGAATGTACCTTGCCAGTGTAATTTTACAATGGCCCGGTAAGGAAGTGGCTATGTACAGAACAAATACAGTTTAAAAACTCATTGCAGCCATTTAATTAGAAAAGCAATGTTTACTGTTTTGTACCTTTACATTTGTGACACAGGAGCCTGGTTCTCATTGTTTGATGCACAGGTTTTTTTCAAGCAGCACTTACTAAATTAGGGCCAGACTCAACATGGAGTTGACAGCTTTATGACAAACCATGCAGGGCTAAGGCTGTGATGGAAATGTACCAGAAGTCTAGATTTGTACAACACAGGCTTTGGGGCAATGAGCAAAAGTCCATTTTCTCTGTCTTCTAAAACCAGTCTAGATGACAAACAAGACTCCAGTTTGCTCCAACACAGAAGCATTAAAGTAAACCGGCCAATCATTTTAATCTTATTAAAAGTAAAAACCTTTATTATCCAAAATGTCTTCTCTGTGTGTCTCTCTAATCCTGGTTTCATTTATATAGTAAAGGTTTAAAACTGAGCCCCAGGCCAGACCAAACTTGAAGAATTCATACCACTACTTACAGTCAATACAGAAAAGGGGCCTTTAAAGTGTAACCACTTTCGAGGAACAAAATAGCAAAAAAAAGTAATAATAATAATAATAACACATACAACTGCTACCCAAGCCATTTTGTAATTGAATGCTGGCATTTTCTGTAAAATTCAATGCAATATTACAACCTAGAGGTCAGAAAGAAATGTCATGTCCTGCTTGTATGATTGAGTCACCAATTTTCCCAGTGTGCACCAAAATACAAGTCAGATCGTAGACATCCCCAAAATTATTATTTTTGATACTTGAGATACTCCCAAAAGGTTAATAAACTTCTAATGGAATACTAACTCTGCATTTTCTACTTTAGAACAATGCAAGTGCATAATCTGGTTAAAGAGGACCTCCAGTCCCCCTCACCAAAAAATTAAATATCAGCAGCTACAGATACTGTAGCTGCTGACTTTTAATATTAGGACACTTACCTGTCCTGGGATCCCGCAATGGCAGCACCCCAGCCAATTTTTTCGATTGGCTCTCGGGTGCTGCCCCCCCATTCCTTGTAAGGGAAACCGGCAGTGAAGCCTATTCCCTACTGCGCATGCACGAAGCGCGCTGCACTTTGTGAATGGCCCGGTGGTGGGGAAGACGGAGGGGACCTCGCCACAGCGGAAGTGGGAAAGGGTATCAGTCAAAAACAGGTGCTCGCCCCCCCCCCCCCAGAAAGGTTCCAAATGTCGCAGCAGAGGGGGAAGGAAGCAAACAAGTGGAGCTTCCCCTTTTGGGTGGAGCTCTGCTTTAATAATGGAAAACTCACTCCCATTCAGATTCACTCTGCACACAGCAAACATCTTTCTCTTTAGAACAGAGACCGATAGGAATCTGCAACAGTGTGTTAATATTCTTTGCAATGTACAGTATCTCACAAAAGTGAGTACACCCCTCAAATTTTTGTAAATATTTTATTATATCTTTTCATGTGACAACACTGAAGAAATTACACTTTGCTACAATGTAAAGTAGTAAGTGTACAGCTTGTATAACAGTGTAAATTTGCTGTCCCCTCAAAATAACTCAACACACAGCCATTAATGTCTAAACCGCTGGCAACAAAAGTGAGTACACCCCTAAGTGAAAATGTCCAAATCGGGCCCAATTAGCCATCTTCCCTCCCCGGGGTCATGTGACTCGTTAGTGTTAAAAGATCTCAGGTGTGAATGGGGAGCAGGTGTGTTAAATTTAGGGTTATCTCTCTGCTCTCACTCTCTCATACTGGTCACTGGAAGTTCACCATGGCACCTCATGGCAAATAACTCTCTGAGGATCTGAAAAAAAGAATTGTTGCTCTACATAAAGATGACCTAGGCTATAAGAAGACTGCCAAGACCCTGAAACTGAGCTGCGGTACCGTACCGGTGGCCAAGACCATACAGCAGTTTAAAATGATAGGTTCCACTCAGAACAGGCCTCCCCATGGTCGACCAAAGAAGTTGAGTGCACATGCTCAGCGTCTCATCCAGAAGTTGTCTTTGGGAAATGGACATATGAGTGCTGCCAGCATTGCTTCAGAGGTTAAAGGGGTGGGGGGTCAGCCTGTCAGTGCTCAGACCATACGCCGCACACTGCATCAAATTGGTCTGCATGGCTGTCATCCCAGAAGGAAACCTCTTCTAAAGATGATGCACAAGAAAGCACGCAAACAGTTTGCTGAAGACAAGCAGACTAAGGATATGGATTACTTGAACCATGTCCTGTGGTCTGATGAGACCAAGATAAACGTATTCAGTTCAGATGGTGTCAAGCGTGTGTGGCAGCAACCGGGCGAGGAGTACAAAGACAAGGGTGTCTTGCATACAGTCAAGCATGATGGTGGGAGTGTCATAGTCTGGGGCTGCATGAGTGCTGCTGGCACTGGGGAGCTGCAGTTCATTGAGGGAACCATGAATGTCAATATGTACTGCGACATATTGAAGCAGAGCATGATCCCCTCCCTTCAGAGATTGGGCTGCAGAGCAGTATCCCAACATGATAACGACTCCAAACACACCTCCAAGATGGCCACTGTATTGCTAAAGAGGCTGAGGGTAAAGGTGATGGACTGGCCAAGCATTTCTCCAGATCTAAGCCCTATTGAGCATCTGTGGGGCATCCTCAAATGGAAGGTGGAGGAGCGCAAGGTCTCTAACATCCACCAGCTCCGTGATGTCATGATGGAGGAGTGGAAGAGGATTCCAGTGGCAACCTGTGAAGCTCTGGTGATCTCCATTCCCAAAAAGGTTAAGGCAGCGCTGGAAAATAATGGTGGCCACACAAAATATTGACACTTTGGGCCCAATATGGACATTTTCACTTAGGGGTGTACTCACTTTTGTTGCCAGTGGGTTAGACATTAATGGCTGTGTGTGGAGTTATTTTGCGGGGACAGCAAATTTACACTGTTATACAAGCTGTACACTCACTACTTTACATTGTAGCAAAGTGTCATTTCTTCAGTGTTGTCACATGAAAATATTTAATAAAATATTTACAAAAATGTGAGGGGTGTACTCACTTTTGTGAGATACTGTACATTGATCACCCAGAGGGAATTGCTTTTTTTTCTTAATAAATGTGAAGTTACTCTTTAAGCTAGACTGGTACTATTCAGACTGTAGAGCAATTTAATGCAGCACACTTACTCTTTGGTTAGCCACCAGAATTCTCTGCGATATTTACTGGCAGTAGCTTTTACCCAGCTGTTTTGGACAGTCTTTAGCAAACAAAGTTTCGCCCCTGGTGCTCCACCCCAAGTAATCACCTTCTTATTCCACTTCCGCTACTACTTAAGGCTGGGTCCCTAGATATAAAATGCACATAAGAGTTAACTGAAGACACACCTAACTATATACTTTCCTAAAAAAAGAATATGCTGTAGTAAAACATTTACAAAATGTTATCAAACCAGTTTAATAACTTATATGCTAAAATTATTAAGAGTTCAACACATTCCTAATACTCCTTAGGTTCAGAGCTGTGCTAGGTCAGTAAATAGATATTTCTATAAAATGGTGCACTCATGCAAACCAATGAAAATATTATTCTAAAAGAATTCCCCTGAAATTATTCCTAAACCTCTTCTGTGTGCAGGGATTTATATCTATGTGTGTGTACATCCACATCTATGTATAAATTTTTTTTTTTTTTTCCGGTTATTCTCGGTGCTGCTATGTTGAGCATAATGTTCAATAATTAGCGCTTCCTGGGTCATTTACTGCAGGAACTTTCAACGTGAGACCCCAATCATGCTACAAGTGCAATTATGGGTTCAAATGTAGAACTCCCTGATCATGCTTCACCTATCATGTTTGTAGCCAGTCAGGAGAGAAGGAACCAGTCGGGTGATTTCAGGTTTAAGGGCCAGATCAACATGCAATAGTACCTGTAAAACTAAGGAGGGGAGCAATAGATGTATATTTAAGAGACGACCAGTGTCATTTTTTATTACTGTAAAAATGATCGGGTGGCTTTGTAGCCACTTGAGTTTTTTCTACAATCAGCAGCAAGGTCATCCCTTGTTTTAAATAACGTATTGGCTGATACATCTGTGAGCTTGCTTTGACTCCTTGGGGTTGATTTACTAAGCGGCAATTAGGCTGTTCACTTTGCAAGGGAATTGTCCCCTAGCTTAGTGAATGAAGTGACGCTCTGTTGACTTTCATCATCTAATCATGTGCAAGCAAGAATACTTTATTTCCTTTCATTTTCCTTGCACATAATTGAGTGTTCTTTGTACTACACTAACTAAGATAAGGGAAAATTCTCTTGCACAGGGAATGGCCTATGTGCCTTTGGTAACTCAACCCCTTTATTTGCCATTAGTTGAGGTGGGGGGGGGGGGAGGGTCTGATGGAAAAGTATAACAGTTAATTTTATAATAACTTTTATTAACAAATGTTCCAGCAGGCAGAAAAGGGTGAGGAGTTTGAAATCTGTACAACGGTGGCACATTAATATAGCCTACAGGCTGTTGTAAAGGAGTGAAAGTGGTTTTAAACCCAAAAGCAAACATGTATTAAATAGCAGCTTACCAATTGTTAGATGTGATGGCTGTATTCATTTTTTAGTCTTTCTTCCTTCTATTTTCATCTGGTGATCCAGCTAGTAAGTCTGATGTTTTCTTAAAAAAAAACAAAGGTCCCCAGAAGAATGTATCAGAGATGAGACAAACCATTGAACACTAGCAGGGGTGCTTACAATGATCAGCTTTTATTTATCTCTGTAAAACCTGTAACTGCTTATAAAGTATTAGCTGAAGTTTGGCTTCAGTTTGTCTAAATCTTTTTATACATCTTACACTCCCCTTCCCCAGACTGACAATGCTGCTGTCCAAAGGTGCCCATTCATCCAGAGTGAGGACATTTTACTTTCAAAGATTTTTATTTTATGATAGTACAAAGCAAGTAGGTTACAGTACAATAGTGTGAGATTCAAACTAACAATCAGAGAGGTCTTATACTGTTATCATTACCTTACTTAGCTAACCCTACACTTATTCCAGGAGTATCTCAATATTCTATGGCCTAGGGACGCTCAGCGGCATATGGCCTAAGGAACAATGGTGACATGCTGGTTTACCCCTAACCTCCAGGCACCCCATAATGAGTGAGGACATTTTAATACACGAAGTGTGTTACTGGGCAGATCACCAGGTGAAAAAAGAAGGGAAAAGAGCCAAAGAAAACCAATGCAGCCACCACACCTAATGATTTGTAAGCTGCAATAGGTTACTTCTTTTTGAGGGCTTATTATTGCATGAAAGAAGTATTGTCAGGCCCTTCAGTCATATGATGCTGTCTGCTGCATTGCATGCATGACTCAGTAATTCCATAGGTAAGGCTGATTATTTTTAACTTTACAACTAGTAAACCTGCTTTACTATTTGCAATACTGTCAATCTTGTGCACATTGCAAGCCACAGCAGTAGAAGCGTTGGGCCTATTATCAGACAAAATAGTGCAATTTTCTTTAACCTCCCTGGCGGTATGATTATGTCAGATTTTTGTGTCTCAAAGCAGTACATTTTTTCACATAGAAATTTGGCGTTGTATATTGTAGGCTTGTAATTCTTAGGAATAACTCACTTAAGACAAGAGTCTAGCAGACATCCCGGGTATGATAAAGTTTGAAATAACGAAATCATAAATTATAATATATATGACCAAAAAAAAAATTATAATATAATAAATAACTTTAAATAATTATCAAAAATAATAACACAATAGTAATAAAATGTATTCAATAATGTAATCAAATCAAAAACACTGAAATTTGCTCATTTGCAGAATTGTCGCTATCGTCACTTTCAGTGTCTGATGATAAATTTCCCCAAAAATCAGTATCACTCAATTCTGCAAATGATTCTTATTTTCTATCGCTGTTTTCTAGCTGATCAAAAACCACTTTTGACGTAAAGGGAAACTTTTTTATGCCACGGACGTTTTCAAGTTTCCAGGCAGAAAGAATGGCATATATAATATAAAAGTGCATGCAGGGCACTGGGCAAAGCACTAGGGACAAAGGGGATGTGAAATGTTTTCATACAGTAATGTAATCTTACAGATTACAGTGTACTGTATGCTTACTGTGTGTTTCACTTTTTGAATTTCCCACCAGGCTCTGCCCCCGTGCGATGCAAAGCTCTCAGGGAACGGAGCCCGGCATAGAGGCATCGGGCGGAGGACACAGCCCGCAGACACAGCTGGGGGACATCGCTGGATCCAGGGGACGAGGTAAGTAACACTGCCTGGCAGGGCTGCTGTTAGGAACACAGGGCCCCATACAGTCTACCTGGCAGGGCCCTCCCAATATATCAAAACAATATTTTCACTAAAAATACACTAAAATCATTATTCGCAGACACTAACATAACAGGGAACCTGTGTGAATAAGCCCTTCTTTAATTGTTTTTTTTTTTTTTTTTTAACAGGTAGGCACATGGGGGGAATCAGAAGTAGACAGAACAGGGAGGGGGATCGGTGTGGGGGAATCCACTATAGGAATGATGCCCTGTGTCTCTCCTTGCAGCAGCTGAAAGCCGGCAGGAGGGAGCGAAACCAATTTTCAGCTGCTGCAGAGAGCCGCACATCTTTCTGTAATTGCCCCTCTGCCCGACCACACCCATTCGTCCTGCTGTTTGGGCCCCCCTGTGTGCCTAAGCCCCCTACAGGAGGACTGGTGGTCCCCCCGATCAGCGGCACTGCTGCCTGGATCCAATGATGTAATTTTCTTTGAATGATTTTCTTTGTTTCTGTCACAAAAATTTGTAAATAAGTACACTTTCTCCATCACTGATGGGCACTGATGAGGCTACACTGACGGGTACTGATGAGGCAGTACTGATTGGCACTGATGAGGTGGCATTGATGAAAAGGCACATATATGCAGCACCTATGGGAATTGATAGGCGGCACTGATAAGCAACACTGATGGGCACTGATATGTGGCACTGATATGCAGGACTGATGGGCACTGATATGCAGGACTGATGGGCACTGATATGCAGCACTGACAGGCACTGATAAGCGGCACTGGGCACTGATAGGTGGCATTGGTGGGCACTGATAGGGGGCACTGGTGGGCAGCAGATGACAGATGCACTAATAGGGGCCCATTCCCTGGTGGTCTAGGGTGGCATCTGAAGTTGGCACAGAGTGCCATCCATGTTGGGCACTTTGCCCCTTGCCTGGTGGTCTAGGGTGGGCTCCCTGGTGGTCTAGGACTGGCTCTCTGGTGGTCAGGATTGGCTGCCTGGTGATCCTGGGTGGGCACATCCCTGGTGGTCCCTGGGCAGGCTCCCTGATGGTCTAGGGTGGCGATCCTAGGGGGGGCTGCACTGATAAGCAATCAGCACAGACCCCCCCTGTCAGGAGAGCAGCCGATCGGCTCTCCACTACTTGTGTCTGCAGACACGAGTGGAAAAGCTCTGTACCGAGATCAGTAATGCAGTGGGTCAGACTGACACACCGCTCCACCGATCTCCCCACGGGCACACGCCGGCATGTTATCCTGCTGGACGTCATACGATGCCCAGTCAGGATAATTGAACCACTTCCCGTGTTACAGCCATGGTCCTTCTTTTACTTTTTGAGTTTAAAAAAATTGCTGGTATTGCCTTAGTAAAAAGGCCCTCAGTGTGTGGGCTTCCCTGGTTTGCAGATGCCAGCCCCTATGCCTGGCAGCCACAGACAATCCTTTCACGGGTAGGTTGTCGACTTCCCGATCAAGCAAACTGATCTTTGTGGCGCTGTGCTAAACATGCCAGGCCTTGCGCTAAAGCACATGGAATTATTCAAATAATGTTTATTGTCAACTAACCTATACTTTTACAATTTTGATACTGTCACAGATTTTCAGACATGAAAAATAAACCATGTTGGCATGAACCTAGCAGGGAAATGGTCATTACTCAACTCTTCACGTTATGACCTATTTTACTTGTATAAATGTGTGGAAGAAAGGGGGGAAAGCTGGTTTCAAGGCCCCCCTCCCATTTGCTCATGGGATCTGAGGTAGCGGCAGTTTTTAGTTCCCCCAAAAGCTGTGTTAACATTGGGGTAATTTTACTGGCCAGCAAAATCAGCTGATAGGAGAACATTCCAGAAATTTGGGGTCAGTGTAGGATAGGACAAAATGTCACATGACTCTCTGGAATGTTCTGGAATACCAAGGGACCCCTATAAAAAGAGGCTCCAGTTGATAGGTTTTGCCAGCCGCCAAAGAGGATTCAACAGGACAGCTCACACCCCCCCCCCCTTCTCCTCCCCTCCCCTGTCACAACTTTTTGTGTGGTGGGACCCTTTATATAAAGGGTAAAATGGTTTAAAACTTTGAAAATCAAATATTATTCAGTCTGAGCTGTGGTGGCTGGGCTATGCTTTAAGTGATGTGCACTTGGAGAATGATAATATTGAAATCATAAGTGGTTTATAAGTTGAATTATTAATATGTTAAATTGTTATTAAACCAATAATAAAGCTGCAGCCAATATTAATCCAATATATCTTTTCTGGATCAATTTTTGGTATGCTTGTGTGAATGCCTGCTGAATTCTATCCAATGTCGTGTTCAAGAAAATATTTAACATTTGTCTTTACAAATCTTTATTTTGCTTATTTTTTTCTACTTCATTAGGGTGTCTGCATTATTATAATTAGGTCATTTGGAAATTAGATGTTTGTCATAAGTCAATCTAGTTTTGTAATAGGAAATTTAGGAAACTGATTATTTGGTGTATATAAACCCTTATCCCTCCTTCCCTCTCTACATTATGTTCATTGATGAGCAAACCAGGAGTTCATGGGGGGGGGGGGGGGGGGGGTT
>BLSH010496385.1:52995-70299 GCA_018402905.1 Glandirana rugosa | reverse complement strand
GGGTGCCTACTGGATCCAATCAAGGTTACCAGCAGCAAATATAAAAAGCACAGCTTCTATTTCCGATTTTAGTTTGCCATTTAAAGCTGAAAGCTTTGCTTAAGCTCACTATTCTTTATGGTTTTGTATTTTAGAAAAAAAAGAGGCAATGTCTCACATTAATATTTACAAGCATATAAACGTCATCGATGTATGAGCTGCGAGCTTCATAAAACTTTGTATGAACATGTCTAAATTGTTTGGTGATGAAACAATGACCTACCAGAGAAAATGTTACTAAAACGAAACATTACATGTAGAGGATTCAATGCTTCATTTTCCTGGTGAGCCAATTATCTCTATTGATTAAAGTGCTGGTTCATTGTGCCAACTACTACCACCAATGTAGACAGTATGTCTAAAAATATACAAAACTGCAACATGATGCACACACAAATCATTCAAGATCTAGAAAAGCTGCTACCCCAGTGTAAAATGATCCATTACAAAAGTTACAGGTAGACTTTATCCATCCCCCGAATTGACTTGGGGTCCCAGTTGTCCCTCAAATCACTAATGCTATAGGAGAGGTGAAAGTCTTCTCACATGGCGATTTGCTCATGAAGGCTTTCTAAGCACAGCAATGATAGCAGTATACTGGAAGCTTCTACAGGGCGACATCACAATACCAAGCTTGATAATGTAATGAGGTTATAGCAATGTGAGGGCTAAATCCCAGCAGACATAGCAGTTTAAAAATGTACTTAGCAGTTTAAACATGATTGCTACAGCTCATGATTGCTGTTGAACCTGAACCTGTGCATGTTGTCAGTCATGTGTCTAGAAACTGAAGTGGAGAGCTGGAAGCTACATGAAGCATGTCTTAAAGATTCAATTCCATATTAACACACAAAAGACATTGGGGTTTGTGACGAACGCGGGTATCAGATCCCTGCCCTCCTTACTGACTCGTGACAAAGGACCAACCAATCTCACACCGCGCTGTCACTAATGTAACAATGCCACTCTCAGCTGCACCCAGCACAAAGATTTACCAGCTTGAGGGACCACAATATAGGAACCAGCAGCCTGGGAGCGATTGTCACTGGTCGAATTACGCAATTAACCCTTTAACTGCCACCACCCCCTCTTTTGGACCGAGCAGGAGGAGACTCGTAATTTTAGCAATACCAATTATGATTTTAGAATAATTGTCTGTAGCACACACTGTCACCACAGACAGGTATATTCAAATCCTATACAGTAGCACTCTTCAAGGGACAGGTTCTTTTCTAGCTTGCATTAAGAGCTTAGGGACAAGGTTAACACTTTTCAAAATAAAGTTTTAATAATCAAAAGGTCAAAATTTGTGCAAATAAAATATTTAAGAAAAAAAGTGTTTCAAAGAAATAAAGACATAATACAGCAACAGAGAGATAATGTAGAATTAAGCAGGAAGGATACTTGCAATCAATGTCCTTGGGTTGAACAGAGTTTGGTGATTTGATGGTAAAGGAGAACTACCAAACTGTCCTGGTATCTCCCTTTTCTTTGGGATCAAAGGGGTGTTGGCAGATGGCCTCTTGACCAATTAGGCTTCAGAGGGTTGGTCGCTGGGAGGTCACCACTTCATGGCCATGTCCCAGGTACAGTTTGTGATAAATATTCTTATCTCTGCAGCTCTACTGTTTAGACTGCTAACATCCATATTAGGGTCCAGCGTGAAAGTTGCTTCAAAACAAATATAAACATGACAGGTTTGTGATGTCTATTTTATCTAGGAGGGATGAGTAGTGCCAGTGGTTTCCCATATGATCTGACATAGGGGTGTCTGGACTTGAAACGCTACAAATTATCTGAGGGCAGTAAATATGTCCATATTATGGCTGTGCTATTAATATTTTGGAAGTTGTAAAGCATGCTAAAGTTTCAGAGTTAGACTGCTGAACTGTCTGCACCCTATGTGGATTGAGCTTTTTACAACAGGTAAAGATGGGTATTGGGAAACTGATAAGAAGTGTCTGGCCTCAGTCACCAGCTTAAGTATTAGATAACTGAAAGAAAAGGGTAGGGCAAGTTCACTGTGGTATGCCCTTCACAAGACAACATGGCTGAGATGAGTTGAGAAATAATAAAATGGCTGCTATGCACACAGCTACGCGTTAGCCCAGTACACATGACCGTTACAGGGTTGATTTACTAAAACTGGAGAACGCAAAGTCTGGTGCAGCTCTGCACATAAACCAATCAGCTTCTAACCTCAGCTTGTTCAGTTAAGTTTTGACAACAAAACCTGCAAGAGGATTGGTTTCTATGCAGAACTGCAGCAGATTTTGCACATTCTAGCTTTAGTAAATCAACCCCAAAATGTATGCAGTCCCAGGCTTACATACGTTTTAGAAAATATCTTGAAACATACAATATGTATGCAGTGAAGCTAGTGGGTATAGGTGTTTACACGTGAGCAGGAGTGGAACCATTAATGACAGTCTAATGGCCAGACAGGGATGAGGACAACACCATAAACACAAGAGAAGATGAAAGCAATGGCCCTGAAGCTTCAAGGGAGAGCACAAATCAATCATTACTGGAACATGGCAGACGCAAGTGTAAGTTTGCTATAATGTATCCCAGGACTCAATTTCTTGATGTTAACTGAAAGAAAAGGGGTTGGAGCAAGGTCACTGTAGTATGCCCTTCACAAGACAACATGGCTGAGATGAGTTGAGACATAACAAAATGGCTGCTACGCGTTAGCCCCAGTATACATCTCTGTTACAGGGTTGATTTACTGAAACTGGAGAGAGCAAAGTCTGGTGCAGCTCTGCACAGATCAGTCTTTAGTGGAACATTGCAAATGCAAGTGTAAGTTTGCTATAACGTATCCCAGGACTCAATTCCTTGATGTTAAAGGAATTTAAATAGTGTACTTTTTTAGGTAGTGTGTGTGTGATTGAAAATCAACTGTGTACAGTTTTTAATTCAATGAAACATGCACAGTTGCCCTGAAAGAACAGACTCTTTGATAAAAGGAGGGAGCATGTACATAAACATATAACTCATGATAAGAAAGAAGTTGTTTTTAACCACTTCCAAACCGAGCCTGTTTTTTGGGTTTGGATGTCACGAGTTAAAAACAGGTTTTTTTTTGCTATAAAATTACTTAGAACCCCCAAACATTATATATATATTTTCCTAACACCCTAGAGAATAAAATGGCGGTAATGCAAAACTTTATGTCACACCGTATTTGCGCAACAGTCTTCCAAGCGTGCTTTTTTTAAATAAATTCAGTTTTTTTAGTTAAAAAATAAGAAAACAGTAAAGTTAGGCCAATTTTTTTCCATATTGTGAAAGATAATGTTACGCCAAGTAAAATAATACCCAACATGTCATGCTTCAAAATTGCGTCCGCTCGCAGAATGGCAACAAACTTTGCAACTTAAAGATCTCCATTGGCGACATTTAACAAATTCTACAGGTTAGCAGTTTTGAGTTAAGGAGGAGGTCTAGTGCTAGAATTATTGCTCTTGCTCTAACGATCTCGGCAATACCTCACGTGTGGTTTGAACACCGTTTTCATATGTGGGGGGGACTTACGTATGCATTCGCTTCTGCAAGCGAGCTCGGCGGGAAGGAGCGCTTTAAATGTTTTTTTCTTTTAGTTATTTATTTTGCTTTTTACTTTTTAATTCATTCCTTGTAATAGAAAAAAAGCATGCCAGGACCTCTCAAATATGAAATCTGGGGTCAAAAAGACCTCAGATCTCATATTTACAGTAAAATGCAAAAAAAAAAAAAAATTTGAAAAAAATGACAGTCAAAAAAAAAAAATGGGCCCTTTAAGACCGTTGGGCGGACGTGACTTCTGATGTCATTTCCGCCCTGCCGTATTATGGAGCAGAGTGAGTGGACACTGGGGGGGACGGATCCGATCATCTCCGCCGCTGCCAGCGGGTCCGGTAAGCGGTGGAGATGATGGGAAAGCCTCTCCCGCCGCTGATAAAAGTGATCTTGTGGCGAATCTGCCGCTAAGACCACTTTTATCTGATGGGGAATCGCCAGAAGAAAAAAACGGTATCTGAATGGTGCCTGCGGCTGCAGGCACCATTCAGATATCACCACTCAAACCCAAGGACGTCATATGACGTCCGGCGGTACGGAAGTGGTTAAACTATATATAAAGATAATAGGTCCCTGCGCAAAGTATTCACCCTTTTATAGGAGCTGCGTGACTTACAGCAATAAAGCTGGACTATATAAACAATGAAAAAAGACAAAAATCACACTCCTTCCAAAATGTCTAAAACTATATAGTGCTGGATAAATTAAAATATTGACGTATGTGACAGCCAAAACACACTATGTGATATCCTTATAAAATAATTCATGAATGTCCAAAAAAGTTTTTCAATAAAGTGCTTGCTGTTTAACCTCCCTGGCGGTATTCCCGAGTGTGGCTCGGGGTGGATTTTTAGTACCAAGAGCTGTAACCCCGAGCCACACTCGGGATTGCATCGCTGGATCCAGGCAGCGCTACTCACCTTGTCCTCTGGATCCAGCGATGTCCCCCGCAGTGTCTGCGGGCTGTGTCCGCCGCTCCGATGCCTCTGTGTGCCGGGCTCCGTTCCCTGCGAGCGTCGCGTCGCACGGGGACGGAGACCGGCGGGAAATTCAAAAAGTGAAACACACACAGCATACATACAGTACACTGTAATCTTACAGATTACATTACTGCATGAAATCATTTCACATCCCCTTTGTCCCTAGTGGTTTGCCCAGAGCCCTGCATGCACTTTTATATAATAAATGTCATTCTTTCTGCCTGGAAACATGAGAATGTCCATAGCAACCAAAAAGTGTCCCTTTACGTCAAAAGTGGTTTCTGATCAGCTAGAAAACAGCGATAGTAAATAAGAATCATTTACAGAATTGAGTGATACTGATTTTTGAGGAAATTTATCATCAGAAACTGAAAGTGACGACAGCGACAATTCTGCAACTGAGCAAATTTCTGCGTTTTTGGTTTGATTACATTATTGAATACATTTTATTACTATTATATTATTATTTTTGATAATTATTTTTAGTTATTTATTATATTATAATTTATGATTTCATTTTTCAAACTTTATCATATCCGGGATGTCTACTAGACTGTTGTTTGGACAGATTTAAGTGAGTTATTCCTAAGAATTACAGGCCTACAATATAAAACGCCAAATTTCCATGCAAAATAATGTACCGCTTTCAGCAATAAATTCCAGACTCAGTCATGCCGCCAGGGAGGTTAATAAAACTGCTTGTTGTGCAATATGGTGCCTTAGGTGCCAAACAAATCCACCAGTCAGTACTCCCAGGTGACAACACACCGCACTTACCAGAAACATTTGACCCCTTTTCTCAAAGGTAGTCAGATGCACACTGACAAAATGTTGGGTTGGACTTCCGTCATACGTCACTTCCTGTTCATGGAATGCAGGTGGGATGCAAACCGGCATTCCTGATTTCCTTATTGATGCCCGTTTTATCTGAAATGATACCGTGAAGCAACTATTTAAAATGAGAAGAGTATCGTAGCCTCCTTAGCAGTATTCCCAAGTGTGGCTCGGGGTGAGTTTTCACTACCAAAAGCGGTAACCCTGAGCCACACTCGGGATTGCATTGCAGGATCCAGGCAAAGTTACTTACCTTGTCCCCAGGATCCTGCGATGTCCCCCCTGCTGTGTCTGCGGGCTGTGTCTTCCGCTCGATGCTTCTGTGTGCCGGGCTCCGTTCCCTGTGAACGTTGCATCGCACGGGGGCGAAGCCTGGCGGCAAATTCAAAAAGTGAAACACACAGTAAGCATACAGTACACTGTAATCTGTAAGATTACATTACTGTATCAAATCATTTCACTTCCCTTTTGTCCCTAGTGGTTTGTCCAGTGCCCTGCATGTACTTTTATATTATATATGCCATTCTTTCTGCCTGGAAACTTGAGAATGTTCATGGCAACCAAACAGCGTCCCTTTACATCAAAAGTGGTTTTCAGCTAGAAAACAGCAAAAGTAAATAAGAATGATTTGCAGAATTGAGTGATATTGATTCGTGGGGAAACTCATCATCAGACACTGAAAGTGAAGACAGCGACAATTCTGCAACTGAGCAAATTTCAGTGTTTTTGACTTGATTACACTATTGAATACATATTATTATATTATTATTTTTGATAATTATTTATTATATTATAATTTATGATCGCGTCATTTCAAACTTTATCATACCCAAGATGTCTACTAGGCTCTTGTTTGGACAAATTTAAGTGAGTTATTCCTAAGAATTACAGGTCTACAAAATAAAAAGCCAAGTTACTATGCAAAACAATTTATCACTTTGAGATGCAAAAATCTGACATAATCATACCGCTAGGGAGGTTAATGTCCAATACTGATTGCTGTAATATATGGGATATCGTTGGATGAGTGACCTCAGCTCCATTTGGAGACGAACTTACCTGTAAGCACTGTTTGACTATCTTTAAGAAAAGGGGTCAAATGTTTCTGGTAATGGCGTAGTGTTGTTTTTAAACTGCTAAGTAATGTGGTTTTCTAGTTAAGACATTTGTCTTATCGTTTCATTTGAAATGTGAACATAAATGATAGGTACAACAGTTTAAAATAAATAAAAATGATATATTATAATATCTGAAACGCCAGTGAACTATTTTCTTACAATTACATGAGGAACTGCACAGACAAGCAGGCTTAACTGATCATTAAACTCTATACTATTTTTCCATTCCTCCTGTTTGCCCATGTAAGAAACTATTTTCACTCCTCCACATTCTGTATGAGATTTCCTCTATGCAAGATTGCATTTACAGGCAGCATACACAAATGTTAGCACAAGAGGGCAAATCTTTGTCCCTAAATACAAAAGTAGTACTTGTGTATACATTTATCACCCGACTTTAAAGACCGAGCATTTTGGATATTCTGAGTTCATTTATACAGTAGACTGGAAAAAAAACACATAGCTCCATATTCTGTATAGGAAAAAAAAATACTGACTAAATGCAATGTTTTCCATGACTCTCTAAATTATCATAATACATTAGGATCAGGTTTCAACTGTACATTCCCAAGTCACATCTAGGGTGCATAACCACAATTTTTTGTGGTGCGTCATAGCTAACATTTTGTTACTCTTGGGTGACTTATGCGAAAGGCAACAAGGTGTTCACCATTGTAGTTCTCTAAGTGTGTCAAGTTATCCCGCAGGAGTTTTTAGACTATAGCAAATTTAGTACATTGAAGGAAAAGTCCAGTATATATTAACTATTAACAAATATTCTTGCAATTTTGCAGCTATTTTTATAATGTAATTATCATTTACATTTATATTACACCGTTATTTCCTATGGTGCTGCTTACAGCAATGTTATAATGCTATGAAAAATTACATTTCTATTTCAGCCTATTGCTAGCCATAATTTTCTATAACTGCTAAAAAAAGTTAAAAATGTCATTCTTGAAGCCATTACAACAGTCTTCTCTCTGTAATCAGGCATTCCAAGATTCCTAGCCTAAATACTGTATATCAACCATGTACATAAGATTCTTCTCTGTTTTAGGGCCTCGTTCACACGGTTTGATTTAATACATGCCCTGTTCAGGGATGTGTTTTACTAGAACAGAATGCACAGGTGTGGCATAAATTCCCCTGTCAGCAGTCCCATTATTGACTATTGGGACAAAACAGCTGCACAGACACATCCGATGCTTTCAATATGACATCCATGCAGGTGTACAACCCTAAACGCACACAGGGTGCCTCACATTCGTGCAGCGGCTTTATCCCAATAGACAACAATGGGACTGCTGACATGGGGATGCATGCAACTCCGCTGCAACCGCTTATTGGTAAACATGGCCCTGCATGGGGCAAAGATTAAATCAGCCAGTGTGAATGAAGCCTAACAGTCAAGCTCTTTAACCACTTGCCGACTGTCAACTGCAGGTTGGCGGCGACAAAGTGGCTCGATATTGCAAACCACCGTCATACCGCATCCGCGCACTCACTGTGTCCAGGGAGGGCCAGGGAGCAGGTGCGGCGGCTTCGATTGCCGCCGGCTACCCGCGATGCCCCCCCCCCGCACTGAAAGAACTGAGGTCCGTGTAAGTAAACATGGACCTCCGTTCTGTGAGAGGGGGAAGGGCTGTGATCACAGCCTTCTTCTACATGGAGGCTGTGATCACTTCCCTTCCCCTGCTAGGGCAGCCCACACACAGTTAGAACACGCCCAGGGAACACAGTTAACCCTTAGAGCGCCCCCTGCAGGTTAACCCCTTCACTGCCAATGGCATTTACACAGTAATCAGTGCATTTTTATAGCACTGATCGCTGTATAAATGCCAATGGTCCCAAAAAAGTGTCAAAAGGGTCCGACATGTCTGCCCCAATATCGCAGTGCCACTAAAAATCGCAGATCGCCGCCATTACTAGTAAAAAAAATAAATAAATAAATAAAAACCCCAAAAATGAATTCTCATCATCCGTAAACGCGGCCACTTTTGCGCAAACCAATCAATAAATGCCGATTGCGATTTTTTTTATCACAAATATGAGGAAGAATATAAATCGGCCAAAACTGATGAAAAAAAATGTTTTTTTGTATTTTTTTTTTGTATTTGGATTTTAGCAAAAAGTAAGAAATTTGTTTTTTTTTGCAAAATTGTCGCTCTTCTTTTGTTTATAGCGGCGATCAGAAATGACGCAGCGATGATCAAATAGCACCAAAAGAAAGCTCTATTTGTAGGAAAAAAAGGACGCACATTTTTGTTTGGGTACAACGTCGCACGACCGCGCAATTGTCAGTTAAAGCGACACAGTGCCGAATCGCAAAAAGGGCTCTAGTCCTAAAGTGTGAAATCCTTCCGGGGCTGAAGTGATACTGGAAGGGTTAACCACTCATTAAGTCTAGGGGTAGAGGAATAAGGGACAATACCTACTTTACTCCTCTCTCCTGCAGGCTCCCTCCATCCATGGAACTACTCCTTTGAAGCCTCCTCTCTAAGGCATTCCTGGCCACAGTCACATGTCTGCCTCCTCCATTTATAATGCAGGGTTAATAGCCCTGTATTCTACGTGATGATACTGAGGATCTGCCCAGACTGGACTGTTAGAGAAAAGAAGCCCCCTAGACCCAACAAGCAATTTAACCCTTGCAGTGTGAGGGAGCCCCCACAAACACTACATTCACCCGCTGAAGGTGCTCCTCCAATGAACTAATAAAATGTCTGGCAAACATGAGCAAAGACACTGCAGATAAGGGCCAATTAGTTAAACGTATAATCACCATATTGTGGCCAGGTGATTCCTTATACCATGAAAAAATAATTGCTGCACTATTTATGTTATTGTGAACGCTTATTACATAAACTAGTAGTGGTGAAGTCCATAGAGCAAATAAAATAGGAGTCCAATAGTAAATAAACACAAATGTGTACAAACATTGTGACAGTCCCAGTTATTTGTAGAATCACTGCTGTGCTGTCAAGAAATGAAGTGCTGAACCAAAACTTGTGACCACCCTGGTGAACTGTCACCACCATTAAGATTGGGCTCCTACCAGAACACATGGACCCTGTTACAGAGTCATGTCAGCTTATGATAAATATCTCATCATCAAAGCCTTGACAGACACCCCTTGGTTGGAATCTTGAAATTTCCCCAGTTTTCATCATGTATTCAATCAGTATGATCCATATGCTCCACAGAATTCCACATGAAAATTAAGATCGGTAAACCCACATAGTGTAAAACCACATAAAAAGTTATTATAGCTCAACAAGATAAATAGAACTACTCGCACTTTCACAATCACTAAGCGCTTCATAAAAATTAATTCCTAAGTAGTGTTAATAGTCTAAGCCTTTACCATAACAAACAAGCGGTGACATCACGTGCGTTGGCTCCGCCCTATGCATTTTGTCATAACTGGGGATCAGGGATTCCTTATACCGGAAAGTGCAGCAAAAGAAAAACTATTACAATTTTGCATTGTAAATTGAATGCTAGTCTTTCTTGCCCTTGATATTGCTAAGGAAACACTATTATATCACCATTCACCTCACTGAAAGGCCTAGAGGTCTTTCACTGTATGGTTGCCCTGTACCTTGAGTTTTGTGGAATTGCTTTTCCACTTCAACCTTTTGTACTCCTTCCCTTGTGGTTCCATAGCATGGTCTTTCCCAGAGACCCCATAACTAATGGAGTAGAAACACACCTATTTCACACCTGACAGAAGTCCAGCCTGGCCTGACCGGAACTCAGGCCACATTTCTCAAACCTGCTATTTCCCTAGATACATGTCCATGCCCAATAATAACTTTTGAAACTGCCAAAATGGTTTAACAAGTTTCTTTGCACAAGTTGGAAGTTGAAACCCACTTTTCTGTACTGACATTGACGGTTTGTTCACAGCTTTGTGTTGTGAGCATGACCCACTAGAATGGCGTCTCTTTGTTGAGTCATTAGTGTTAAGGCTGGCCTGTTACACAATAACAATGTACACCCTTTAATACCTGTTGGCTATGTTGCACACATGAAAGAAACATACAAAGAAATGGAACTGTTTAAACACATCCAGTGCACCAAGTACCACTAGAATATCTGTGGAGATATAAAAGTAGTAGCTCTACTGCCTAGAATGCAACCTGAATATACCCGAATACAGCTTGACTATACCAATTACAGTTATTATATATGTGAATGGAACAACCATGCAAGAGAGTTGTATTAAAAAAATAGCCACTCCAAAAGGTTCCAGGACAGAAAAAATGTGGCACATGAACCACTTGTTGACCTGACAAATATATTTTGCCTATGCTTCACATAAGACTACAACTGAGGAAAATGTTTATGAAAGTGATGAACAAGAAAGGTGAAGGTTTTCATTATATGAGACACATGTTTCCATGAGTAACTGATGCCAAAATTAAGGAAGTTTTGTTGGTTCACAGATAACATATGTCATCAATAAGAAGTGGTTAAAAAAACTCTTAGTTGGCAACTACAGAACACCAAACCATATACTATTAGCATCTCTACCTAGATTTCTTTCCTGAAAATCTAGGTGCAGTCAGCGACAAACATGGTGCAAGGTTTCACTAGTACGTGCCACAATGGAAAAACAGTATCAGGGAAACTGGATCTATCAATGCTAACTGACTATTGTTGGACACTGCAGTGAGATGTACCAGACACCGAGTACAAAGGAATATCAGCAGCAACACACTTTTATCCCTGCTGAACTCGTGCAGTGTGCCAGAAACATTATCCAAATATATTATAGTCATTAAATTTCATTTCATATTTCCCAAGATCCTTACACGATACAGTCATTCTGAAATTATATTTGTTTTCAGCTTAAAGGGGATCTATCAAAGTTTTTCAGGAACAAAACGTTTCCAGCTTTTTTATATTACCAGTGCTACCATTATAGCTGAACCAATGTCCGAGTTACTGCCTGACATTTTCTTAACTAGGTGCTTTCTTGACAATCCAGCTTGTTCAATATAAAACTTTTGCACTTGTCTTTCAGATCTGCTGCTCTCTAGAATGTATATACCAGTCCTGAGTACAGTCCCACTGTACCCATATTTGCCACCAATTGTAGCAGAGTTCTTTCAAAGATACTGGTACAATGTAACTTTTATTTCTCCGATAAATATACTCAGATACTGCTAACATATCCAACTCATGCATCTGGTCAGCTGACAGTTGCTATGGTAATGTGAATCCAAGGAGAGTGATAAGGAGAAAGCGATCCACCATGCCAACCATTTACTCATTTCCCATTGTTACAAATATAAGTGTATAAATACTGATAGATCCAAGCCCTGAAAAAATCTGCCACATAAGTTTCCAATTTGCATTACCTAATTTCGTTTTTACTGTATACACACACAAAAAAGCATTATTTGCACTGGAAGGAAGAAAGAGTTATGGGGTTATGAGATTTACACAGACCAGTTGACAGCAGAGTTAGGTTCGTGACTTGAATTGTCTCAACGATTAAGCAACCTCCTGCCCTCAGCCTGAGACAGTGAAGGGGGCACAGCAGACCAACAAGCTCATCTGTTTTCCTAGTCTGCTCTCTCCTGTTGCAGGCAGAAATATGCCACTTTATGATGTTTGTTTACATAAACAAAGTTATAAGTATAATATGAAAGATACTACTGCATATAAAATACCCATACAAATTCTTAGCCATTTCACATGATGTATCTTTCAAACTTATAATTCTATGTCAGATTTTAAATATGATTTGGGCTTTGTCCTCCTGATTCCTGACAGACTTGCATCTAAAAGCATTCTAAAGGTTGAAATGAACAAGGGCAACATGTCTCCACTGCAATTTTTCTGTTCTAGACCCAAACCCAGGTATCACTAAATGGCGGACTGCGGTCCGGACCTGGACCGAGTAAAAGTCCTGCCCAGACTATGGAAGCCACTTGGCATCTGTGTGCGCTCTCCCAAGTCTCCTGACTGCTCACCGATGTCATCCTCACAGCAGTGCAGGGGGCGGGAGTTAATGCAGATCAGGACAGAGGGCAGGGGTCTTTTCAAATTAACAAGCTGGTAATCACCCACTTGTTAACATAATATGTTGGGCATCTCCTCCTCAGTCCAGATCTGAAGCACCTCCAGCCCCCTCCTGCTGTGAGGAAGACATTGGTGGCCGGGTGGGAGACTCAGGAGAGCACACACAGATGCTAAGTGCCTCTGCCCTGCCAAAGGTAACACTCTGCAGGGGAGTCTTGATTGAATGGCACTGTGATGTGGAGGGGCAGTGTGATGTAAGGGGCACTGTTTTGTGGATGGACACTGTTATCCAAAGGGCACTACAATGTAAAAGGGCACTGCAATGTAAAGGGGAACGGAGGACACTGTGGGGCTGCATTAAAGGGGGAACGGGGATGTAAAGGGGGACTATGAACACTGATGTAAATGGGGAACTGTGATGTTAAGGGCTATGTGATGTGAAGGGGGGCTGAGGTTATTGATTTAAAGAAGGGCCTGTGATGTAAAGGGGGCTATGAAGTGAAGGGTAAGCTAAAGGCACAGATGTATGGGGGGAGCAGTGATGTAAATGGGGACTGTGATATGTTAAAGTACAAACATGATAAAGAAAATTTTACAGACTGGACCACCATAAATTTTATTTTAAGACACCTGAACCAGCCTGTAGGACTTTGCCACCATAGCGCTGAACAATTTCAAATATTTTCATCTATGCATCATTGACTTTTTTCATGATGTTCACATATGGCTATTAATTATCGAATATCCTTTTCCCATAAAAGCCAAATTGCTAAAGCAGTGGTACAGATAAAGTGCTTCAGAAATGTCCAAGCTGACTATAGACAAAATAAGCATATGCATTATTTTATGGTCTACGAGGCAAAAATTTGCGCCTGAATCGTACCTGAAAGGGTGAGAACAAACACAACAGACCCTGTACTGTAAACCACATCCGCACATATGTGAACCCGGCCTCAGTCTTCAAGGCTGAATGACAACCAGCATTATCCCACCTGGAAGACTGAAGACATCTTGTGGTGGTAAAGAAGTATTGTGAGGGACAGCTCCAGATAAATATTGCAGCTAAAACTTCTTTTTCTAAAACTACTTTTTGTCTTCTTTTTTTTGGTAACAAAGTTGGAACCTTATCACCAAAAAAATTTGCCCGAAGCTGGGCTCTTAAAAATTAGCTCATATTAATAAGTATCCTTTATTGGATAAAGACAAATGCATATTAATAATCATTATTTTCCTTTGAGCAATTCTTTATAATATGCTAACATATTCTTAAATGTGACTGGTGATGGTGGGAAACTAATGTAATTTCTAATTCCAACCAGTGTCGCGATCTCTCCTCTCTACTCAAGCCAGCCACTGAGGAGATCATGTGTCTGGACCAGAGAATAGGTAAGCATAAACATCTCATTTCTAAAAGGTGGTTAGAAAAGGCATTAGAAGCGGGTGGGAGCAGATTTAGGCTTAGTTAGAACCTGGAATGCCACTTTAAGATCTTAGAGAATATTGGCAAAATTATGAATCTTTTGTTACATGCACCAAAGGATCTTTATGTGTATAATTTCCCTTAGTATACATTTTTCTTTAATTGCATGTGTATGACCTTCTCTGCTTTATAAGCTTAGTATAAAAAACATGGGGATTGCTCTGATCCATCAACAAACCATAACAGAGAGCTATCCCCCATTTTGGTTGAAGAAAATGTATCATCATGCTTTAGATCCAGAGTCAGCATGGTCAACAGCCATACCCGCACACCTTTCCACTGTTGTCCAACCATGCAGCTTTGAAGGAGACCAATACCTAATTATTTGTGATTGACAGTGCTCGTCTTCTGCTCCAGGTGCTTGTCTGAAACCAGAGCTGTCACTAATCATGCAAAGTTAGAGAAAGCCATATGAACACAAAGTTGTATACACTCCCAAGAGAGGGAGTAGTGCTTTATAGAGGCAGCAAAACATAAACAGTGCTTGATTTCAATAGAAGGGGCAGTGCTCGATAGAGGCGTCTGAACTTATATGGTACTTAACTCAACAGAGGGGGCAGTAGCAAATGGGTTTGGTTTGAGCTTCATAATATGAATGCCCAAAATCCAGCTTTATGAATTGGTGGACTCACAGGAAATAATAGCACACATAAAGATGGGATTTTATTGGGAATCATCCAGTCTCTCTTTTCTAAAGCAAGGAAAATATTTACAGGTAAATCAAGTGACTGGCAGCTAATCTTTTATACATTAGGAGACCACTTCTTTAAGAAAAACATAGCTTGTACTAAACCTGATATTTCCCCAACTACTAATTGATTTACAGTTCATTAAATAAAGCTAGCCCCTTTCTAGTACTGCTAGTGAAGTATCTACAGCTTGCTCTTTGCGTTTGTCAAAAAAGTAGCATCTGGAAACTGGAACAAAATCACTCTTTCAAGTCTGTTATGGGGCTACTGCAGGACACAATAATATGGCACAAGGATTTACGATCTGAGAGTCAAAATTACAAATGGGGTCTCAGACCCAATTTTTTGGGCCATTAGATGCCCTATTTACGATCTGGTCTAAAGCCAATCCATTGTAGGAACCTAAAACAAAATGACGACTGACAACTCTGAGTTTCTGACAAAACATTTTTCTAAAGGGTAAGCACCACTTCTAATGCATATACTATGCTACTAAGATGGTCATTAAGATTGCTAACCACTGGTCTACCAAGATGAAAAAGGCTACTGAAGTCTGTTCATTAACAAGCCTTCCTATCTAGCTACATACATATGAATGACTCAGTGAATGAGATCTTTATGATAAAGAACTTCAAAATTCAGTCTATGAAGATTGGTCTATCAAAGCTTGATGTGATTTGGCTTTTCTGAGTTAAAATAGACTTCCATAACATCAGTATGTGCCAGAATGCCCTTCTCTCCTTATCTTTAGAAATGTGGACACTCCGTTAAGATAGAAAATGCATCATATTAATTATCACAACAACAACAACTGTTTTGCTATTTTAGATGCCCAACAAATAAAAGGATGATTACATGATAAAGATAACTCTTCCAAATCACATGGAAGATAACCTTTGTCAGCAGAAATAATGTTTTTGTAGCATTGCCTGTATCTCTGTAAAATGTGCACATAAGCATCAAGCCTATTTAACATCTGTTCACCTTTTTAAAGCAAGAGTAACTCCTACATTATTCTGTCTCAGATGTCAGTCACCCAATGCAGATTTTTCTGCATATTATCTGGTCGTTCTCAGGTTGTATGCTTTCAGTCAGATATGACAGGTTTCCAATCCATGCTAATGTAAATACCCCTTCTCCCAGGACCCGATGGAATGCTTGATATCTGGTCTCACTGCCTTCAAACCCTTAAAGCGTTATTAAAGGCAAAATTTATTAAACAAAATAAATAAATGAACAACCATGTTATATGCAATTGCTCTATGGAATGGTATTGCACAGTGCCCCATAACTCCTCTTCTGGGGTCCCCTGCCCACGCTCTTAGCTCCTTCTCACTTGCAAATACCCTCTTGGCAAGCCACTTACTATGGGGCACTGCTGTGGCCTCGCTCCTGAGCCAGGCTCTTTGGGAGAGATTTACTAAAACAGAATCTGGTGCAGCTGTACATGGTAGCCAATCAGCTTGTAACTTCAGCTTATTCAGCTGTGGCAATAACACCTGGAAGCTGATTGGTTTCTATGCAGAGCTGCACCAGATGCTCTCTCCAGTTTTAGTATATAGCCCTGTGTGTCCATAGACACACACCGCATGGCTCAGCCGTGCCCCCTCCTCACAGAATTTGATTGACAGCAGCAGGAGCCAATGGCTTGGTACAAGAGCTACAAATCCAAGGAGACATTGCAAGACTGACAGACACAGGTATTAAGGTATTACTCCCAGTGGCTTGGCAAGATGGAATTTTTAGTTTTACCATAGCTAGAGTGCTGAGATTGCCCAGCCCTGTAATTTGTCATTTGTTTTATTTTCTGACATATATTATACCTATATTATATTCTCTTCTTTTTTTTTCCGAAATCTCTTCTATATATTTTGGTTTTAGCCAAAAGACATCAAAGTGTCAATAAAGATGTAACATTTAGCTCAGTTACATCACTGCACATAAAAGTACCGGTAGTTATCTTATAGATAAGACTAGCAAGGGGATGACCTTGATGGCAACCCTGCAGCTCATAAAACATATAAATCCTTATTATAGGGTCATGGCTTTAGCCTCTTGAATCTCTCTAGTCTGTCAGTCTTTGGAGTAACTGCTTCCCATGCAGTTACATTAGTCATGATTAGAGTTGAGCGAACACCTGGAAGTTCGGGTTCTGCTGGTCCGTCCGAACTTCGGGACAAAGTCCGGGTCCGGGTCCGGACGGAACCCGAACGATCGCACGGTCCACAAGCGAGTTGAGATTAGTACTGATTACATTGACGTACCCTTCGTCAATGAGGTTTCTGACTGTCTGATCTCTCTAAGTTCTCCGATTTCGGTACTGGGATATTATTCCTAAATATACAAAATACTCGACGTCCCAACGGTAGTTCCAGTAGGGGAACGATCAGAATAGATATTCTATTGATGGCCATGAAAATACACGTCACTACATTGACTCGATTTACAATGTAGAAATAACTGTGAAACTACAGAAAACCGATTTTGGTTTTATATATCTTCTCTAAAGCCTTTTTTTTTCTTCTCTTATATTATATCCATATTATATACAGTCTTTTATTTTG
>BLSH010496385.1:17288-48727 GCA_018402905.1 Glandirana rugosa | reverse complement strand
ATGTGAAATCTCTAATTTCTGCTATCTGTCCTCAGAGCAACAGCACAGACAGCAGTAGTAAAGTAATCTATCTCAGGATGCAGGATCAGGTCTTAAAATGGCTAAAATCTGTCCCTCACGCCGTCAGCTACCTTTCCCTATACTAACCCAAGGAGCATGTGACTGCAGCACTGTGACTCCAGCTTATAAAGAGGCTGGGTCACATGATGCACCGGCCAATCACAGCCATGCCATTAGTAGGCATGGCTGTGATGGCTTCTAAGGGCAAACCAGTGAAACGCTTGTTGATTGGCTGCCCTGCAGCTTCTCAACACGTGGAGTAAAATAGCAGAACCCCGGACCGAACCCGAACGATTTTTGAAATGTCCGGGTCCGGGTCCGTGCCACGGACACCCTAAAGTTCGGTACGGACCCGAACGTTACAGTCCGGGTTCGCTCAACACTAGTCATGATGTGTTGGGCTGCTTGAGTTGATACGCAAGTGGGTCTGTTGGACAAACCTACCCCTGAAAGGTATTCCAGTATAAAAATGCTTTGGTAACCCTCATATCTAGGTCTATATAACTGGAGAATTTAGCATTAGTTACACACTGCTTTCTGCATGTTGTCTTTTCCCTGATCAAGGACACATGTAGTGATAAGCAGGGCAGAATGGAAAACTTAAAAAAACAAAACGAAAAAAACAAAAAAAAAAATCACGCCGAAACAATGCCCCTGCCGAACCTGACCCAAATAGTCAACAGAGAAGATGAATGTCAATGTAAAGTTAAACCTGCTTTGCTTTCCCGTTATGTTGGCCATTTACAGAAGGTTTAGGATTGACAGAACAGGTTAATGCTGTTGTGCTTTGCTACTGCATTTATTTCTTACCCCTCCCCCTCCCCTAACCCACATTAACATAAAATAAACCTATTGGCACAGACCCCATCTTATTAATTTATTCACATAACTTCCAAGCCTAAAACTTCTTACTCCAGATTCAGATCTTTCTTCCCTTTTTACATGTATTAAACCACATTAATAATGGAATAGCATCTGTAGTGCTCATGACAGATGCTCACGGAAGGTGCAGTTATAATGTTTCCAACCCTAGCAGGCATTGCATACTGGGATTTGAAGTAGCATAGTGACGCCACATGTCACATTTGTGAGATTTGAAGTAGCATAGTGACGCCACATGTCACAGTTGTGAGATTTGAAGTAGCATAGTGACGCCACATGTCACAGTTGTGAGATTTGAAGTAGCATAGTGACGCCACATGTCACAGTTATGTCTGCGCTGTACTCCATCCATAAGGCAGTGCTGAATCTAGGACTGTGGGGATCATGTGATTACCATTGTAGCTTTAAAGTGAACTAAACCCTCCTATCAAAGAAACCCTACACCCCCCAAAAGAAGGGGTATGGAAAAAAAATGGACTTTAGTGTGCAGAAAACAAACACTTATAAATAAATCTAATTAAATCATTATTATACAATTTGAACATGGAGTCTATTTGCAGATTCATAAAATGTGACCATCTATGGCTTCATGCACACAGGGCGTCAAAAACACAGCTTTTACAGGCGTTTGACATTTGTCTAAACACCCCTCCATGTTAGCTTTTGCATCCATGCACACATAGGCACTTAGAGGAGTACAGGAGAGGAGCTTTTGGGCAGACAAAATGTCAAATGCGCATAAACCCTAGCTCGCTCATGCATGTCTGCGTGTTACTGTATTCTAATTGTCAGAATAAATTAGTATTCTGGCCAATGGAATGCATTAACACCAACTGTGCATTACCATGCATGCAAAATGGGACTTTAGGTGCATTTTTCCTGTTGAGTTTTCCTTCCCTGGAGCAAAGGTGTCCAGGGGAGTGGAAAAAAGCACCATGTGTGCATGAGGCCTATAAGTTATGATTGAAATTCAACATAAACATACAGTCAGGTCCATAAATATTGGGACATCGACACAATTCTAATCTTTTTGGCTCTATACACCACCACAATGGATTTGAAATAAAAAACAAACAAGATGTGCTTTAGCTGCAGACTTTCGGCTTTAATTTGAGGGTATTTACATCCAAATCAGGTGAACGGTGTAGGAATTACAACAATTTGTATATGTGCCCCACACTTTTTAAGGGACGAAAAATAATGGGACAATTGGCTGCTCAGCTGTTCAATGGCCAGGTGTGTGTTATTCCCTCATTATGCCATTTACAAGGAGCAGATAAAAGGTCCAGAGTTCATTTCAAGTGTGCCATTTGCATTTGAATTCTGTTGCTGTCAGCTCTCAATATGAGATCCAAAGAGCTGTCACTATCAGTGAAGCAAGCCATCATTAGGCTGAAAAAACAAAACAAACCCATCAGAGAGATAGCAAAAACATTAGGTGTGGCCAAATCAACTGTTTGGAACATCCTTAAAAAGAAAGAATGCACCGGTGAGCTCAGCAACTCAAAAGACCCGGAAGATCATGGAAAACAACTGTGGTGGATGACCGAAGAATTCTTTCCCTGGTGAAGAAAACACCCTTCACAACAGTTGGCCAGATCAAGAACACTCTCCAGGAAGTAGGTGTTTGTGTGTCAAAGTCAACAATCAAGAGAAGACTCCACCAGAGTGAATACAGAGGGTTTACCACAAGATGTAAACCATTGGTGAGCCTCAAAAACTGGAAGGCCAGATTAGAGTTTGCCAAACAACATCTAAAACAGCCTTCACAGTTCTGGAACAACATCCAATGGACAGATGAGACCCAGATCAACTTGTACCAGAGTGATGGGAAGAGAAGAGTATGTAGAAGGAAAGGAACTGCTCATGATCCAAAGCATACCACCTCATCAGTGAAGCATGGTGGTGGTAGTGTCATGGCGTGGGCATGTATGGCTGCCAGTGGAACTGGTTCTCTTATATTTATTGATGATGTGACTGCTGACAAAAGCAGCAGGATGAATTCTGAAGTGTTTCGGGCAATATTATCTGCTCATATTCTGCCAAATGCTTCAGAACTCATTGGACGGCGCTTCACAGTGCAGATGGACAATGACCCGAAGCATACTGTGAAAGCAACCAAAGAGGTTTTTAAGGGAAAGAAGTGGAATCTTATGCAATGACCAAGTCAATCACCTGACCAGAATCCGATTGAGCATGCATTTCCCTTGCTGAAGACAAAACTGAAGGGAAAATGCCCCACGAACAAGCAGGAACTGAAGACAGTTGCAGTAGAGGCCTGGCAGAGCATCACCAGGGATGAAACCCAGCATCTGGGGATGCCTATGTGTTCCAGACTTCAGGCTGTAATTGACTGCAAAGTATTTGAAACCAAGTATTAAAAAGTGAAAGTTTGATTTATAATTGTTAATCTGTCCCATTACTTTTGGTCCCTTAAAAAGTGGGAGGCATATATACAAACTGTTGTAATTCCTACACCGTTCACCTGATTTGGATGTAAATACCCTCAGATTAAAGCTGAACGTCTGCAGTTAAATCACATATTGTTTGTTTCATTTCAAATCCATTGTGGTGGTGTATAGAGCCAAAAAGATTAGAATTGTGTCAATGTCCCAATATTTATGGACCTGACTGTATGTACAGTATCTCACAAAAGTGAGTACACCCCTCACATTTTTGTAAATATTTTATTCTTTTCATGTGACAACACTGAAGAAATGACACTTTTCTACAATGTAAAGTAGTGAGTGTACAGCTTGTATAACAGTGTAAATTTGCTGTCCTCTCAAAATAACTCAACACACAGCCATTAATGTCTAAACCGTTGGCAACAAAAGTGAGTACACCCCGAATTGAAAATGTCCAAATTGAGGCCAATTAGCCATTTTCCCTCCCCGGTGCCATGTGACTCGTTAGTGTTACAAGGTCTCAGGTGTGTTAAATTTGGTGTTATCATTCTCACTCTCTTATACTGGTCACTGGAAGCTCAACATGGCACCTCATGGCAAAGAACTCTCTGAGGATCTGAAAAAAATAAATGTTGCTCTACATAAAGATGGCCTAGGCTATAAGAAGATTGCCAAGACCCTGAAACTGAGCTGCAGCACGGTGGCCAAGACCATACACCGGTTTAACAGGACAGGTTCCACTCAGAACAGGCCTCGCCATGGTCAACCAAAGAAGATGAGTGCATGTGCTCAACATCATACCCAGAGGTTGTCTTTGGGAAATAAACATATGAGTGCTGCCAGCACTGCTGCAGAGGTTGAAGGGGTGGGGGGTCAGCCTGTCAGTGCTCAGACCATATGCTACACATTGCATCAAATTGGTCTGCATGGCTGTCATCCCAGAAGGAAGCCTCTTCTGAAGATGATGCACAAGAACGCCCGCAAACAGTTTGCTGAAGACAAACAGACTAAGGACATGGATTACTGGAACCATGTCCTGTGGTCTGATGAGACCAAGATAATCTTATTTGGTTCAGATGGTGTCAAGCTTGTGTGGTGGCAACCAGGTGAGGAATGCAAAGACAAGTGTGTCTTGCCTACAGTTAAGCATGGTGGTGGAACTGTTATGGTCTGGGGCTGCATGAATGCTGCCGGCACTGGGGAGGTACAGTTCATTGAGAGAATCATGAATGCCAACATGTACAGTGACATACTGAAGCAGAGCATGATCCCCTCCCTTCGGAGGCCGCAGGGCAGCATTCCAATATGATAATGATCCCAAACACACCTCCAAGATTACCACTGCCTTGCTAAAGAAACTGAGGGTAAAGGTGATGGATTGGCCAAGCATGTCTCCAGACCTAAACCCTATTGAGCATCTGTGGGACATCCTCGGAAGATGGAGGAGTGCAAGGTCTCTAACATCCACCAGCTCAGTAATGTCATCATGGAGGAGTGGAAGAAGACTCCAGTGGCAACACATGAAGCTCTGGTGAACTCCATGCCCAAGACGGTTAAGGCAGTGCTGGAAAATAATGGTGGCCACACAAAATATTGACACTTTGGGCCCAATTCGGACATTTTCACTTAGGGGTGTACTCACTTTTGTTGCCAATGGTTTAGACATTAATGGCTGTGTGTTGAGTTATTTTGAGGGGACAGCAAATTTACACTGTTACACAAGCTCTGCACTCACTACTTTACATTGTAGCAAAGTGTCATTTCCTCAGTGTTGTCACATGAAAAGATAGAATAAAATATTTACAAAAATTTGAGGGGTGTACTCACATTTGTGAGATACTGTATATGCAACTGTCCCTCAAATGGTGTCTGGGTTCACATTTGATATTTGATTGACAATGGCTCCCGCTGCTATCAATCTATCCAATGAGGACATAGACAATGGCTGGAGCCGCTGGGCTCGTGCACATCTCTGGAACAGATGGGCTCAGGTAAGAAAAAGGGGGGGGGGGCTCTGGAGGCAGCTGGAACACATTAATGCATAGAATTTGAGATGCTACGATCCCTTTAAATGTAAAATGAAAAAAAAGTGGCTTATTAAGACCAGGAAGGTGAATAGGTGTGATAGGAAACGTGAGTATATATTTTTCAGATCTTGGAATTCTAGATTTCAGGTAGCTTAACAAGGTAAGTATATAAATCAGATGTATTTTTACACAAAGATTCATAATATAAGGAATAAGAAAACATAGCACTTAGACACTGTATCAATAGTCCATAGACCTTCAATCAGATGTTTTAGAGCAGGCACAGCTATAGCATGTCATTTTCATACATTGGCAATGTTTAGCTTATCAACCTCGTCTATTTACTTGTGGATTTTTTTGTGTAAATATATCTGTTTTTTTATCTAGATATGCTAACAGAATAAATGGTACCTGAATTTTTAAAAGGCAGATTATGGAAAAAATAGATGATTTGAAAAAATGAAAAAGAAGTGGGGAAAGAAAGAGAAACATGAGCATTCCTGGTCTGCTAAACAGTCAATGCAATTTCAGGTCATTGAATTCACAAATTACTGAAGCTGACAAAATCTCTAAGATGAACCTCCTGGAAATACATTAGTGACCTCCTTTGCACCAAGAGCTGGCTTGCAAACATGAGCATTTGACACTGCACCTGGGCTGTTTGACATCTGGGCTTACTGTATGAGAAATGTCTACTAAAGAAGCAACTATTTGCTGCCCATATAAATAAACAGTGACTTGTAGATAAAGGGTACTGGTTCATTGAGAAAAGTACATATTTTGTAAATTGTGTTTATTTCATTTTCAAGTTGAAAGGTGAGATTACAACACAGAACCTCTGGCCATACCCTGGCTCAACCTAAACTAACAAAAACAGCTAACCAGGTTGCTTACCATACAACAAAATAACAAGGTCCTAAACTGCTCACGTCCTCAAGGCGAAAGGATTAGCATAGAAGGAGATGCAACAATTTTGGAATACAATCACCTTCCCCCACAGTAAATTGATGGGTGTTCAGAAGAACAATAGGTTAGTGTCTTTCAGGGCTGAGATCTTAGACTAGCATGGGAGCCTGCTTATTGTTGCGTGGCATTGGTTGTGTCCGATTCCAGCCAGATGTGTCAAATTTTATCAAACTTAGCTGGACAACCCTTGGCTATGAAGGTGGCTTTGTACAGTGGCACTGCTGAGTTGATAAAAGCTTTCCAGGCGTTTAGAGAAGGTACTTCGGATTGTTTCCATTTTAGGAGTAGTGGCTTCTGTCGTAGAATTGTAGAAGTCCTATAAGGGTCCTGATTGCCTGACGGTGAGCTAAGGAACCCACCCAACCCAGCAAGCAGACCGATACACCCTCACCATGATATGGATCATGGTGAGGGTAACAATGAAATTAGTGACTCCCTTCCAAAAGGTTTGAGCCTTAGAGCAAGACTATAGCATATGATTAAGCGTCTCTACCTCCACATTTCCAGCGCATGAGGAGATATCTGGGTAAATTTTGGATAATTTACATGGTGACATATAAAGTCATTGGAGTGGAGTAATTTAAATTGGATCACTGTAGTTGTAAAAAAGGATATTCCCAGACCTCCTCCCAGTCCTCCGCATAAAAGTCTGAAGCTTCACTCTGTCATTTGGAGAACAAAGCCTCCAGGCCGAAATGGGCAAAATGCAGAAGAGCCTTAAAAATATTGGATGTAGGTTTGACCTGATGTTCGTCTCTGAACTCGGATTCCAGGTTAGACCGAAGGAGGAGCACCGTGTGAGATCCAAATTGGGCTGTGAACGCATGGCGGACCTGGGGGTATCAGAAGAATTGGCGGTTAGTGAACCCAAATGTCTCCTTGAAAGAATCAATAGTATAAATGTGTTCCAATCTCTTGATTCCATGTGCTGCCCATAACCCTAGGTCAGGGACAGTAAGGAACTTGTTGTGGATTAAGCTACAAGGGGGTGTCAGGGGACCATGTATGGGGCTCTACCCAATGCTTGCAAACAAGCATTTGTCAAGCTTTTATAACCACTTTCATAGACGATATGAGAGGAAATGGAGCCTTAACGCCTCTAAACAAAGCATTTCTCAGTGACTCATAGGACCCTAGATAGGCCGCCTCAAGGATCGCAAGGGGGTGTCAGGGGACCATGTATGGGGCTCTACCCGATGCTTGCAAACAAGCATTTGTCAAGCTTTTATAACCACTTTCATAGACGATGTGAAATGGAGCCTTAACGCCTCTAAACAAAGAATTTTTCAGTGACTCATAGGACCCTAGATAGGCCGCCTCAAGGATCGCTGCAGCGTTGGAGTCATCTGAGGATGCCCAGGAAGAAGGGATATTTAGCTAGCATCCCTTGTTGAACTGGAATTTTTAATGGGGCTGTCAATACATCCAGGGACACCACCTTCTGGATTTATCTGGCTAGCAAGCACCAAACTATTGGAGTTGCAAGTCTGAATGCCCTGTTCTTGGAGATTTCAAAGCTTTGGGAATTTGTCAAACAGGAAAATATCTCTTTCAGAGCCTTGGATGGAAGCTAACACTTCTTAGTTTTCAAGCTACAGGTTTCAGAATAATGAAGCTGAACCTTTTCTGTTTTACTGAAAATGCTACTGGATCTAGTATGCTCTTGAATCTAACTTATATCTAAAATGAAAGTCCAGTCAAAAATCAAATTCTACTCTTCATTTATTTAATAAATAACAAACATTTGTATTATGCGCTTTTTGGATTGCTTAATGGCTGATTGGAAACAACTGTCCTACCAAGCTGTTCAGCAACCCTCCTTGAAGTAACCAACAACGTATGATCGGTGCAGCCGACTGTGGCTGCTCACTAATACTTCCTAGTAGCATTGTCAGTCGCTGCCAGCTAGTCCCGCCTGTTCAACCCCATCCACCCAGCCCCATCCCGTCCATGATCATATCACAGCTTTTTCATGAATGAGCATGCAGAATCATGCTCATTCACGAGCGAGCTCTGACAGGAAACATTATCCTAGAAATGATGCTCTGCAGTGGCCACCTTTCATTTCACAAACGACAAGGATTTTGATCATGTAACGAGGAATACTTCAACCCCAAAAAAGGTAGAAGAACAGATATTTTTGTATTTTGGGGCATACAGATCACGTGTGTGTTGCAATAATAACTACATTAAACAATTTAGGGCAGAAAGGGTTTACAACCACTTTAAGATTTTATTTATTTTTTAAGTAGTGGGTCTTGCAACCTCAGCCAAAATGTTAATGCATAAAAAAATACAAATATATGCTTCAGGATTCAGTTGTTTCAGCCTTTTCTTTAAAATTCTGTGTACCTTAAGTCCCCAAAAATTATACCCGTGTCTACAATTAATTCTGCTCTTTCAATATCCACCATTGCAGCCACCCATTCAGATGCACCGAAAACAGAGACTACAAGTGTAAAGAATAAAAATGAGAGAAAAAGCAAAAAAAACAACACATCTCTGTATCCCAGGAATATGCAATTAGTGGACCTCCAGCTGTTGCAGAACTACAAGTCCCATGAGGCATAACAAGACTCTGACAGCCACAAGCATGAAACCCAGAGGCAGAGACATGATGGGACTTGTAGTTTTGCAACATCTGGAGGTCCGCTAATTGCTTATCCCTGCTTAGTTTAACATGCTCTTTCCTGTTAACCACTGAATGGTGCAGACTTCAGCTGTTTCTTTACTGATCAGTTGCTTGATTACTGTTCCAATAGTAGGTCTGAAACTGTAATCAGGCAACTGATGGGAAGTCTGCATAGCCATCGTTTATAGCAGCTCCCTTCTTGGAGCATGAACATCTAAAGGGGACCCAGGATTTGTATTATTTCATTATAGCTTGAAACCATGGGAGATATAGTTTTGCAATCGGTGGTAAGCTGATGTATCACCCCCTGTCCCCCTCTAGCTGTTATGAAGGGCCAGAAATACAAAAAAAATTAAAATAATATTGAATTAAAGAACCTGTACGCTTTGTTTATGCATGTTGGATAGTATTTGAGAAAGTTTCTGTAGAACATTAAGTCTCCTAACATTAAGGGACCCAAATTTATTAGAAGTCATGAGCGAGGCTGCAGATACGGCACAGTCAGGCAGCCTGACGGGCTGTGAAAAAAGGTCCGGATATTTGAATTAAAGGAGTTGTAAAGGTTTGTTTTTTATTTGATAAAAATAACACTCCAGGCCCCTCCTCTTCATTGGGTGCTCCCACAGAAAGCCTCTTTCCCTGGGGGCACACGTGCAGGCTTGCTCCCGAGTTTTAAGGTGAAACACCTTGAGACTTTATAATCATTTTAAGGTCCAGTTTTGCGGATGAACCGGTGCATTTAGGCTTCTTCTTGCCAAGCTTGTTTGTGATAAGTGGAATGGAGGTGTGGAAATGGTTTCCAAAATAATATGAATGAGCAGGTGCCAGAGCTCTGAGGAGTAGCGTCCTCACATGATGGCCATTGACTGTTTTGAGTCAGTGATGAATGCCTTTTATTATTACCTAAAGTAATGAATGTGACATTCGTACTCCTGTAAGGTTTAGATTAGAGTAGGGGGAGGTTAGAATGATCAGTTTTTTATCTTATATTTTACCTCTTGCCCAGATAACAGGGCATCAGAGAGGTGATAGAAAATCTCTCCAAATGGGGGAGAACAAAAGGGCGAAGAGTTTCTCTGTCAAATTTTTGTTGTGTGTGTGCCTTCTGGTATCAGGAATAAAAAGATAATAGGTAACACCTCTATGGGAAAGTAACACAGGGCATAAATGTAACTGAGGTAACCCTTCAAGACTATATTCTAAGGATTTTGGCTGGAATTAGGTTCTAAGTTGATTTCTATAATAAGAATATCTTTTGCACAAAAGGGCATTAATGGGGTGCATAAGACACATAAACCATACCTTCCAAGCTCCCCCCAAACACAGGGCTTGAAAAAGAATGTTAAGTCAAATAGGTCTATAAACAGGAGCAGGCACTTAGAACACTTCCCACCCAGACCAATTTTCAGCTTTCAGCACTGTTGCATTTTGAGTGACAATCGCGCAGTCGTGCGACGCTGTACCCAAACCAAATTTTTATCATTTTGTTTCCACAAACAGAGCTTTCTTTTGGAGGTATCTGATCACCTGATGTGGCGGCACTGATGATGAGGCACACATATGCAGCACTGATAGATGGCACTGATAAGCAGCACTGACGGGCACTGATAGGTGGCACTGATATGCGGCACTGATGGGCACTCATAGGCGGCACTGATGGGCACTGATAGGTGGCACTGAGCACTGATAGGTGGCACTGCTGGGCACTGATAAGTGGCACTGGTGGGCAATGATAGGTGGCACTGGTGGGCACTGAAAGGTGGCACAGGTGGGCACTGGTACATGGCACTGGTGGGCACTAGTACATATAGCACTATTAGGGATGGCACTGGCAGGCATCATATATAGGCACAGTGCCATCGCTACAGTGCACAGTATGCTCTTACCTGGTGGTCTAGTGTGGGCTCACTGGTGATCCTGGGTGGCCTCCAGATTGTCTCCCTGGTGGTCCATGGACTACTGATCGCCCAGAATAATGAACACCCCGCCCGGAAGCAATTTTGCTATACGCCGTGCGGGAAGTGGTTAACCACTTGCTGACCGCCAACCGCAGGTTGACGGCGACAGAGTGGTTCGATATCGCAAATCGCCGTCATCTGACGGCGGCTGCGAGATCGCGCACTGTGAGCGTGCGCACACCGCCGGAGGCGCGCCCGTGCGCTCACTGTGTTCGGGAAGGACTTCGATTGCCGCCGGCTACCCACGATGCCCCCCCCGGAGTGAAAGAACGGAGGTCCGTGTAAGTAAACACAGACCTCCGTTCTGTGAGGGGGGAAGGGCTGTGATCACAGCCTTCCTCTACACGGAAGCTGTGATCGCTTCCCTTCCCCTGTTAGGGCAGCCACCATACAGTAAGAACACGCCCAGGGAACACAGTTAACCCTTAGAGCTCCCCCTGCAGGTTAACCCCTTCACTGCCAATGGCATTTACACAGTAATCAGTGCATTTTTATAGCACTGATCGCTATATAAATGCCAATGGTCCCAAAAAACTGTCAAAATGTTCCGACATGTCCGCTGAAATATCGCAGTACCACTAAAAATCACAGATCACCGCCATTACTAATAAAAAAAAATAAAATAAAAACCCCAAAAATTAATTCTCATAATCCGTAGACGCGGCCACTTTTGCGCAAACCAATCAATAAACGCCGATTGCGATTTTTTTTATCGCAAATATGAGGAAGAATATAAATCGGCCAAAAACGGTGAAAAAAAAATTTTTTTGTATTTTTTTTTTGGATTTGTATGTTAGCAAAAAGTAAGAAATTTGGGTTTTTTTGCAAAATTGCTGCTCTTCTTTTGTTTATAGCGGCGATCAGAAACGACGCAGCGATAATCAAATACCACCAAAAGAAAGCTCTGTTTGTGGGAAAAAAAGGACGCAAATTTTGTTTGGGTACAACGTCGCACGACCGCGCAATTGTCAGTTAAAGCGACGCAGCGCCAAATCGCAAAAAGGGCTCCTGTCCTAAAGTGGGAAATCCTTTCCGGGGCTGAAGTGGTTAAAGAAGTGTGAAAAAGCCCCCAAACATACATACTCCCTGCCGGCTCTAAGTCAGATAACTGAGCAAACACATGACCTCTGATCACTCAGTTCTCAGTCTGCTCTGGACAGAGTGGTGACTGGAGACTGGAGCCTTGGGCAGGAGAGGGGTTGGGAGCATGCTGGGAGGCTGAGCCAGCTACTGTTCAGACATCTGGATGGACCCTGATATTGTCGGGATACATCCAGAGAATGGAGCGACTCAGCAATGTCAACCAACAGTGGGCTCGGGAGTGAGCATGCACCAGTGCCCCATAGAAAGGGGCTTGCTATTGGAGGCACTGGTCAAGGGGGAGGAGCCAGGAGTGCCAGCAGGAGACCCGGAAAGAAGAGGATCAGGTCTTCTCTGTGCAAAACCATTGCAAAGAGCAGGTAAGCATGACGTGTGTTATAAAAATAAAAAAAATAAAAAAAAAAAAACAACACACACAAACAGAGCCTACAGAGGTCATAAGCAGTTGGTATCTGCAAAGAAGTGTCTTGATATAGCTAAAAAAAAAAACCCAACTCCACAGCCAAATACATGCTGACAGTGTACACTGATACTGAGTGTAGCTTTATTGCACACCAAGCATGTTATTTATAAGATATTGTGTACTGTCAAATGTTTTCATTGTTTTATTAGGTATTAGTGTAGCTTTATTCCCCAAGTTTGTAGTGTCATGGCTGATCAATTCCCCCATTTCCATGGTTTGCTACACCTAGCCTGTCCCTATTCTTCAAAAGGGATACTTCCTGTTTTGGATCATACAGCATCCAAGGCAAGCGTTGCCATCCACTTTGTGGCACATCACAAATGTGGGAGTGCTAACGTCTATGAATGCTCTGCGTACTTGTGGCTGTGTGATCTAATTACTGTGCACCTCTCACCTGCACGAGACTGAGACACCCAGGGATTGTGGCATATATAGTTTCTTCACAAGAATTGGCAGTCTCTCAGACAACAGACTGAGGTCACGCATTAAGCTGTGTAGTGCCATGCCACGCTGCTTGTCTCATGTTTGAATACAAACAAACTGCTAACAACTGCAATGTGGAGATTTACTCTATAGGCTGTGCGTACAGGGCAATATATGGCACCATAAAACAACATGATCAATTTACATTTTATGTATGTAAAGGTTGCTTATTACCCCTAAAATAACCAGAACAAGATTCATTCCACCAACCCCCCAGACTTCAGCTGGATTCACTGATAAGTTTGGGTACACAAAATTCTGAGCTAGATTCAACGAACCCTTGATAAATTGATAGGAAATGGAAAGAAACAGGGCTCACCAGCCTAGTGCATTATCCCACATAAATGTACTGAAGTTAAAAAAGATAAAGGCCACGCACAAACATGAGATAAAAATTTGCTTAAACCAGCCACTCTTCCATAGCTTGAAAGCCCTGGACTCAGTCTCCAGACTGTAGGGGGGCGCGCAGGAGCCCCTGCTGGCCAACGCGTTTCAAAAGATTGTCCTTCTTCCTCAGAGCTTATCTCATGTTGTCAGAAGTCTTAATATCAAAAATACTCTGTCCAAACCTGTTGAAATATTAATTCAACCTCCTGTGGGGGTCCCCTCTAATCTGGCCAACATGTCTGTGTTTAACCCCCCAATTCTGATAACAAACAGCCTGAGGTATTCAAGAATATGGTCCTTAGTGACATAGAAGGGTTAAAAATAAGAAAAGTTCAGGATCCTGCATACATTAGGAGAGAAATAGCATCATTGGAAAATAAAAAAGAAGTTTTGATCCCCCTGCAGATGGGGGGGGGGGGGGTCTGGTTGTGATGAATAAAACCTTTTATAAGGAAGAAATGGTCTGTCTGTTGGGAGATAGGAAACATATGAACTTTTACAATGTGACCTGTTTTTTGAATATAAAGAAGAGTTGCATTACTTTATTGAGAAAGGGAAGGATAGGAATATTCTCACCAAAAAGGTGGCTTTATATTTAGATCCCACAGCATGTCAGACACCGATTATCTATTTTTTACCAAAGATTCATAAGAATGCCCAGGCTTCAATGGGCAGACCTATAATGAATGGTATAGATTTGTTATCCGTGCGTTTGGGACAATACATAGACTTCTTCCTCAAACCTTTATGTATCTTTAGGTATCTGAAACAAAGGCATACGTACAGAATACAAAACACATGATTCAAATTTTGAATGAGTCCCAACCTTGTGGTCCTGATAGTATATTGATCGCAGCTGATGCAAGTTCTCTTTATACTATTATAGGACATCAGGATTCGGTTGCCTCAGTAAAATGGGCCTTAGAGACTTCCTGTCTTTCACGTATACATAAACGATTTTTGATTCAGTGTTTGGATTTCTGTTTGAAAAATAATTACTTCTGGTATGATAGAAAATTTTATCTGCAAGTCAAAGGAGTTTCAATGGGGCTCGGTTTGCTTCCAGTGTTGCCAATTTGTTTATGGCACACTGGAAGGAGGAGACTGTTTTTTGTAATCCCCACAAGCAATTAATTTGCTACCAGAGGTACATAGATGACCTGTTTATGGTTTGGGAAGGAGACCTTGTCAGTTTTCAACAGTTTCAAGATACTCTTAATTCTAATAATAAAAACATCACTCTCTCTTGGAATATGGACAAGGAACGTATGGTTTTCCTGGACTTAGAAGTTTTTAAGGAAGGAGATCAGTTCAGGACTTGTACGTATTTTAAGCCCACAGACAGAAACAGTTATATCCCTCTGGACAGCTGTCACCATAGAACTTGGTTGTGCAATATCCCTAAGGGGCAGTTTGTTCGTATTAGAAGGAACTGTTCTTCGTTAACTGATTTTAACTCCCAGTCCCAGGTTCTGGTTGACAGATTTGTCCAGAAGGGCTATCAAAGGAACCTTTTAGAAGGGGAATAGGACAGGGTTTGTGATATGGACCGGAATGTTTTAGTTTCAGGTCCAAAAAAGACCAGGGAGAATAAACATGATTTTAAACAGGTGATGGACTATAATTTACAATATAAGAAACTTTAAAAAATCATCACTAAGCATTGGGGGATCTTTTTGAGGGATCATACCTTGGGACAGGTTCCTCCTGCTCGTCCCCAATTCATCTATCCACGGGCCCCCACTCTTAGGGATTTGGTGAGTCCAAGTGTGGTGGATCCCCCAGTCATTAAAGAAAATAAGCTATTTACGTTCTTATCTGGTTTCTATGTCTGTGGGCATTGTTCAGCTTGTGGACACTCCCGTAATAACATTAAAAAACTTAAAGAGTTTACATCCTCATTTACTAATAAAAATGGTAAAATCAAGGACCTTATTACATGCAGTACTCTCGGTTGTTTACATGCTAGAGTGTGACTGTGGGTTCCAATACATTGGTAGGACCTTCAGGGCACTGAGTGTATGTATAGGGGAGTATGTGAACAATATTAAAAAAGGCCTCAGGTCCCATAATGTAGCCAAACATTTTTGGATGTGTCATGGCAGGGACCCCAGAAAATTTTGGTTGATTGAAAAAGTTAACAAACATTGGAGGGGGAGGGAATTTATTAGGTGTCTTAGTCAGAGAAAATCGTATTGGATCTTTGAGACTAAGATTCTTACCCCTTTAGGATTGAATGTTGAGTTTGACCTCAATTGCTTCATCTCAGATAGGTGATTTTTATTATGAAGTTTTTATTATTAATTTTTATTATGAATTTTCTATTCCAGTGTATTATGGGAATTTATTGTATCTGGGATTTTATATAGGTATTTCTTTTATGAATTTTTTAATATACATTTTTATATTATTTTCCTTCCATATATTGTTGTGTTATGTAATGGATACCCGCGGGTGTTATTAATATTCAATGTAATTGTTCTGGATATTTTTTATATCTCCAGGTGAATTAATGCTGGTTACAGCTGGGTTGCTCCTCCTTGCACTTGCGCCAATGTAATGCTATATAGATGGAAACCCTGCCTTTTCTTTCTTTTTTGTGTACCGCCTCGCAGTAGTATTTTTTCTGTATCTCGGCCTACTGCGCAAGCGCAGATAATTGAGCATTCCGTATCTATGGTTACGACTGCTCTATTTGAACTCTCGGGTGATGCCGTGGCTCCGACCCACTGACAAAGTCCCGTAGGACGTAACGTGTTAAAGGCTCCACTGACGAAGCCCCATAGAACGTAATGCATACGGGAGGAGGAGCCACGCTCTGCTGACATCACCCGCTACTATCCGATTGGACCGCATGTACCTTGCCAGCCGCTCGACGGTGGATGTGTATACGTGCCAGATACAAGATGAAGAAGCTTGTAAGTGTTTTATTTTAATAAAGCGTGAGTTGCATCATTATACAGAGAGAACTTAGATTCTTTTTATTTATACATGCCATCTGGATGACGGTGAGCTGTTCAACTGCTGGGATTGATATACATCGGTTCTCCTTTCCCCTGATGGTGGAAAAAAGCGTGTTTGACCGGTCTGTGGCTACAGGGGTCAAATTGTTGAGGTGAGCGAAGCAATCCTTATGCCGGTGGTGGAGTCATTCACACACGGTGTATCTGTTCATGTGGATTTCTGGCACGGGGAGCTCCATTATTTTCCCCAGAACTATCCATTTATTTCTCTGTGGTTGTAGACTCTTACTATGAGTTATTTATATTAGTCATTATTTTGTTTTTATGTGCTGCACCATTTATTGTATGAATTGATTTGGGGCATTTGAATTTTTTTCCCAGGTGTTCAGCTTGCATATTTCCATTTTATATATAACATTTTATTGTGTTAGGTTTATAGGGTTGCACTGATTGTATGATATACACGTTTGTGAGTAGCCTTTTTTAACTTATAATAAATTTATGTAGGATAATGCACTAGGTTACTGCGCCCCCTTCTTTCCATTTCATGTAGATGTCAAGGACACCCCAGTCCCAGAGGTCAGCAAGTCCTGAAGCGATACCTCTGGTAAAGTGGACCTCCACTCCCACTTGAGCTGGGCAATCTTACTTAAGTGCAAGAGTGTTTTTTGCTGTTTTGTACCTTGATGAATTGAACCAGGGCAGATTTATCCATCACTATTTGCAGACAGTGTTTGATAAGTAGAACCCATGTATGAACTGGATTACCCCTCTCGCCTGTGAACAGGGAGAGTAGTACATTTCACAACATTTGGGGCAAAACCTAAATGTGCGCAGCAACTAAACAGCATGCATCAGATTAAAATTCATCTGACAGTCATCACTGAGCCTGTTGATGGTAATTAGCTTCCGCAGAAAATACTGTAGCAGTGGAAGAGTTCATTAGTGTTCACCTTCTGCCCTATTGTACTACAGGCAGTAAGAGACCATGAATCCTAGATATTGTCAGCATGCTGATAAACTGAAAGACATGTCCCAGACATAAAGAAACAACATCATATTGACGGTTGACCCTGGGTGAAGCAACTTCCACAATACAGGACCATATTTTACTCCGGACAACCAGGCTATGCCCATATACACACAAAAACAAATGCTACTAGTGGGAAATTCTCATAGTTCATAAAGATATCACAGTGGATCTTGCTGCAAAAACAGGAAGAGGAGAGTCTACATGTGTCATAAAATAAAAAAAAGTTACAGGCAAAGACATGCCCACTGGCATTACAGGAGTTAAATCATCAGATATACCATCAAGATTTCCATGCACACACCCACGTTATATTACCAGCTGAATTTCAATAACATGGATTTTGAATTGATTCACTGTGAACCTTTGAATACCAACACATAAAATAGCAAGGTAAAAAAAAAGTCATGCAAAAAAGTGTCACAACAATCTGCAAAATACATAGACAGCTGAAACAAACCTGACTTTACCTGAATGATGTAGTATATGGTTACAACTTGAAGTCAAAATATATAATAAAAGCAAAAAAAATGTATGAATAAAAAAAAAGGAAATATACTACGTATCCAATGCTATACAATTTTAGTTTGAAAATTAAATATGGACGGTTATAAACAAGCTGTCTTCTATAAATAGAAACATGCAAGGATATGGAAGAAACCCAATCTTAACTGTCTGACATAAGACTGCAGGCCTTTAAGCTCCTCTAACCCACACATAAACAAACAGTGCACAATTGAAATCACAATAGGAATTATTTTTGTCACCCTATTGACAATGCTTTCCGTTCAGCCTCCCCTACCTTTCAGCGATGATGCTGCTGGGTTAAACGATTATGCCTTTATTTATTTTTTTCCTTATACTCCAGAGCGCAAAATAGGAAGCGATGACGGTGGGATGAATAGACGTTTAGGGTAAAGCGCAGCTGAACAGAAGCGTAAAAGCTCCTTTTTGCAATCGCTCAGCAGGAAAAGAGAAGGGAAAAAAAAAAAGAACAGGAGAGGGGAAAAAAGGGAGGGGATGGGAGGGGTGAGAGACAGCTACTCATTTAGACAGCCGGTCTAGCAGGCCTTCATAATACACAGGCACAAAACACAGCTGTGGCTTAAGGCAGAAATGCTTCTTATCCTTTTCTGATAGCAATACCTCTGTAGCTGAGCCTTGCTATTTTTTTTTTTATTATTGGTGACAAACAGGAGCTAGATAAGATTAACCTTTTGCTGCTACATTAATGAGAGATTTACGGTATACTTACAGTAAATGCTGCATAATCTTAAAAAGCTTCTGGCACAGAAAGGGTTAACGCAAAAAAAAAAAGAGGATGTCAGTGCTGAAGATCAGTGACCCTTGGCACGTCTATTTTTATAGGACTGATATATTGTAAGTTGCTTAGAGCTTTATAGACACTAGTGAATAAATAAGGCAATGTTTTCAATTTCAAATGTCATGGGAAGCTGTTTCGTTATATTCCCAGCAGTCCTACCCTGAATGAAAATGACGAAAGGAAGCTGCGGTTGAAATGGGTCAGGTCTCCCCAGATCAAAGTACAGTAATGCAGTGACACATCTTCTTATGATCAAAGTGTACTGACAGATTGACTATGACGATATGACCAAACCATACAAATACAAATGTTACCTTCTTTGCAGGAGAAAAGTGCTATAATTATTTATATAATTATTGATAGGATTTTTTTTGGCTTTTCCATAGAATTGGACTAGATTATCTGGAGCTCCCAGGAGGGAATTGTCATGAGAGCCCACCCTTTTGACACAAAATAAGGCATATAATATAAAAAGGTTAGAAACATGGAAGCGGGATGGCAGAAAAAAGACCAAATGTTCCATTAAATCTTTCCCTTTTTTAATATTTATATGTGTTTTTCTTTTCTAATTTTTTGTTCTTTTAACTTTTTTTGTCTGGGTATAGATCTATGTTTGTCCTAAACACGTTTGAATACATTGCATCCAATTTGCATGTCAAGAGATTGTGACTGGCTCTCTATGTAGCCAATTCATACATCTCTGCAGCAGCTCTGGTGCGAATTGCACAAGAGGCCAGAATTCAACACATTACATCACTTCTGATGTTGAATTCGGTCATATGAAAAATTTTGTATCGTTAGTACGCTCTTCACATTCTTCACTTTCGACATGAGACAAGCATCCAACAAAAAACGGAACGTTCTGATGTCCGAAATTCGCATAGTGTGTACAAGGCTTTACTGTTGACAAACTCATTGCCTCTGCTCATGCATTAACTACTCTTTAAGTAAAATAATACTTGCTACAGTTAGTTTTGAACCTCTCTCCTGCTAGTTTGAGGTCATGATCTCATGCTCTTGATTCTGGCTTCAAATTGAAAACGATGTCCTCCTGAAACATATTCATCCGCTAGGTTAGTGGGTGTATAAGGCTCTAAATTGCACCTCAGTACTCCTTATAAATATATTAGTTAACCAATACTTATACTCCTTGTACATACTGTGGGAGATTAGCTCGTGGGGATCACTTTTCAGAGGAAAAGATTCAGCATGGAGGTCAGACTTGCCAGGTTATATTGTCACAGGTTTGCAAAGTCAAAACACAAAAAAAAACAGAAAACAAAACCTCGCCGCCCGGCGCTAAACTATATAGTTGGGTCCCTCTCTATACAGTGAGGGGCTGTCCCCAACCCCCACAAAACATAAGCAAAGTGCAAACCTTAAACTTTGAGTGCAATATTAGCACATAGAGCTCACTCAGCTTTCTCCCTCTGAGATCCAGGATAGAGCTCCCCTCTGCTCTCTTCCTGGTCATTAAATGCAGGTGGAGAGGGGTTTGAGTGGACTGGAACCAGCTCTGCCACAGTGGTTGGCAAAACCCGGGTCAGACTCTCACTAGTTGCCTTAACGTGATCGTCTGCGAGGCGCCTCGCATAACGTCACATATCCCCCCTCTGCTCAAGCCCCTGAAGTGGAGCAACTGTCCCGACCATGCAGTGGGCCCAGGAAAGACCATTGGCATTATTCTGGAGCCTTCCAGCCCAGTGTTCCACTGAGAATTTAAATGGCTGTAGGGCCAGGAACCACCTATTCCCCCTGCTATTTTTCTCCCGGTTGTTACACACCCACTTAAGGGGGACGTGGTCAATGACTAGCCTCTAAGGCTCAATTGATAGCTAGGCACTCCTTCTCCACAATGGCATAATTCCTTTCATGCCTATTAAGCTTCCTGCTTAAGTAGATGACCAGGTGCTCCTCACTGTCTTTGATCTGGGACAGAACAGCACCTAGTCCCACCTCAGAGGCGTCGGTTTGAACCACAAACTCCTTTGTGAAGTCTGGGGTCGCAAGCAACGGCTGTACACAAAGGGCTTGCCTCAACTTCTTGAATGCCTTCTCGGCTTCGGGATTCCACTTAACCATTCCTGACCTTCTTCCCCTCGTCAGATCGGTCAGAGGGACAGCAATGGTGGAAAAGTCGGGGATGAAGCGTCGGAAATAACCTGTAATCCCCAGGAAGGCACAAACCTGTTTTTTTGTAACCGGTTGGGGCCTCTTTTGAATGGCCTTGATCTTATTGGTCTGGTGCTTGATAAGACCCCGACCATTAACATACCCAAGGTGTTTAGCCTCCTCCAGACATATGGCAAACTTTTTTTTTGATTGGTTGTTAAACCTGCTATCCTGAGTGAATCTAACATGGCCTGCACCCAGGCAGATGTGATTCCCAATCTGGGCTGTGGATGACCGCATCATCCAGAAAGGCTTCTGCATAGGGCCGATGAGGCCTCAAGGTTTTGTCCCTCATCATCTGGAAGGATGCAGGGGCCCCATGCAGACCAAATGGCATTTTATTGTATTGGAAGGACCCCTTGGGGGAGAAAAGGCAGGTTTTTCCTTTGCTGCCTCTGTTAGGGGGATCTGCCAGTATTCCTTAGTTAGGTCTAGGGTTGTTGTGTATCGGGCACCTCCCAACCTGTCAAACCTAAACACATTATTCAGTTTCCTGAAATCGTTGCACAACCGGATAGTGCCAACAGGCTTTGGGACCAGAACTATAGGGCTCAACCAGGTGCTGTGGCACTCCTCTATCACGTCTAACTCCAACATGTTTTTTATTTCTCTCACCACCGCCTCTCGTCTAGCCTCAGGTATTCGCTAGGTTTTACATTTACACGGACCCCTGGTTCCGTGATTATGTCATGTAGTAGTACAGTGGTCAGTCCGGGTAGGGAAGAGAAAAAGTCCCTATTTTTACTGACAAATTCCTTAACATCATTTTGTTGCATCAGTGACAAGGACTCAGTTATGGGGACATCCGGGGTTAGGGATAACCTGTCCTTTTGGGGAGTGGGCACTGCCAATAAACTCTCTCTGTCCTTCCACTGTTTTAGGAGATTAACATGATAAATCTGCTCCGGTTTCCTTCTCCCAGGCTGGTAAACGTTGTAGTTTACTTCCCCTACTCTTTCCCTAATCTCAGAGGAACCCTGCCATGTTGCCAGGAATTTACTTACAACTGTGGGGACTAACTCCAGCACTCTGTGTCCGTGGTTGAAAGTTCGGGTTTTGGCACCCCTATTGTAAACCCTTCTCTGGGCTTCCTGGCCTTGCTCTATATCCTCTCGTACAAGGGGCAGGACAGCTGCCATTTGATCCTGCATCAAGGAGATGTGCTCTATGACGCTTCTATATGGGGGGGCCTCTCCTTCCCATGTCTCTTTTGCAACATATAGCAGTCCCCTGGAATCTCTACCATACAAGAGTTTAAAGGGAGAATTCCCCCGTAGACGCCTGTGTCTCGTATGGAAAACATGAGGCAGCAAAAAATCCCAATTTCGCCCATCTTTATCCACCACCTTTTTTACCATACTCTTGAGGGTCTTGTAAACCTTTCCACCAGACCATCAGTTTGAGGGTGGTAAACAGAGTTACGGAGATGGGAGATTTTGTACAACTTGCACAATTCTCTGGTCACTCTGGACATGAATGGGGTACCCTGATCCGTCAAGATTTCTTTAGGGATCCCCACCCAACTAAACACCTGGACCAGCTCCTTGGCGAGAGTCTTAGCGGAGGAAATCCACAAGGGTATGGCCTCAGGATAGCAGGTCGCATAGTCCAGGATCACAGGGTGTCCCCGGGCAGATTTTACTACTGGTCCCACAAGATCCATGCCAATATGCTCAAATGGTACTTCAATTATGGGAAGTGGGACAAGGGGACTACGAAAATGGGCCGCTGAGGCCATGATTTGACACTCCGGACATGATTCAAAGTATTCTTTGATGTCAGCATACAACCCAGGCCAGAAGAATCTCTGGGTTGTTCTCTCCCTGGTTTTCTCCATACACAGATGACCTCCCCATTACATGCCCATGGGCCAGATCTAGCACCATCCTGCGGAAGGGTTTTGGAACCACTAGCTGTTCCACTTCATCCTCCCCGTGTTTCACCACCTGATACAACAAATTATTTTTAAGCGCCATGTAGGGAAAAGACACCCCCCAATTAGGGTCCACAGGTTCCCCATCCATCACCTTCACATTTTCTCTGGCTCTAAGGAGAGGGGCATCATGTAGTTGTTCTCTCCAGACCTCTAAGTCAGGTACTACCTTCGGTTCACTCTCACCTTCAGGGTCAGAGACATTGTCTGGGTCATTAGCCCCCCTCTGTAGGCTACCTTCCAGCGCCTCTGGCTCCCCAGCCAGTACAGGCAAAGGAAGAGGGTCTCCTCCCTCCTTGGTCCTGTCACCAGTCTCCCCTTCCATTTGGCAAAACGGGTCTGGTGAGAGGTCCCGTGCTTCCGCAGCAGGTGAAGCTCTATCCTCCAGTCTCCCTGTGCCCTCCCATAACCAACAAAAATGGGAAAAATCCCTGCCCACTAGGGCGTCATAAAGGTACCACCTCCACTGAATGAGTCACACTACCGCAAGGGGTGTCAATCTCAACCACCACCGCCTGGTAGTCACGAGTGTCCCCATGGATGCAAATGACTCTGACAGTGCTAGAGTGTAACCTTGCAGGGTTTAGACAATTGCATTTTACCAATGTTACCACACTGCCCGAGTCAAGCAGTGCAGTGACTGGGCTCCCAGCAACAAAAATTACACACATTTGCTTCTCCATCTGACTTGAACATGATGCTGTATATGTGACCTGTGCAAAAAGAAAAAGACGTCTATTCACATAAGTATAATCACACTGCATGGGTTCATCATTCAGGGGGCAATTGGCAGCAATATGGCCCAATGGATGGCATTGGTAGCACTGTATGTTTTCTATACCCAGTCCTCTCAAGGGTCCCCAAGACCTTCCTGGCTTCTTTAGCCAGTCTCCAGGTCTAGAGCCCCCAGTCTCTTTAGCCATATCAGTCTTATCAAATTTCCCCAAGCCCCTGAACCCTGGAACAGTGTTACTGGGCCCGCCAGGCGACCTTTCACTTCTAGATACATTAGAGTGGGGTGCCAACGAGCACAACAAATCCTCAGCAGCTGTGTATCTCTCCACCAAGTCCACCAGTTGGCTTGCAGTTTTGGGGTCCCCATGGCTGACCCATTTCCTCAAAGCAGCAGGGAGCGCATGTAGATAGTGGTCCATGACCACGCGCTCCACAATCTGGGGACCTGGCAAGGTCTCCGGCTGTAGCAATTTCTTGTTAAGATGAACAAGGTGAAACATCTGCGACCGGGGTGGCTTGTCGGTGTGGTAGGTCCACTGATGCATGCGTTGGGCCTGGACTGCCATGTGACTCCCATGCATGTGAGTATCACCGCCTTTAGAGTCTCATAGTCCTGGGCCTTATCTGTCTCCAGATCGAAATAGGCTTTTTGGGGTTCGCCGGTCAAGAATGGTGCTAGCATTCCCGCCCACTGTTCTTTTGGCCATCCTTCGCGAAGAGCGACTCTTTCAAAGGTTGTGAGGTAGGCCTCCACGTCATACGCAGGTGTCATCATCTGCATGTGGTAAGAAGTGTGTGCCAACTTTGGTTCAATCGTCACGGGAGGTGCGGGCCCCTTTTTTAACTCCAGCAGGGCCTCTGCCACCCGGAGGTTGGTTTCCTACAGAGCTGCATGTTGTGCTGTATTAGCCTGGCGACTCTCCTCTCGCTAAGCTGCAGTGGCCTCTGCGACTTGTCGGTTAGTTTCCCACTGGGCTGCCTATTGTACTGTAATAGCCTGGCGACTCTCCTCTCACTGACCTGCAGCGGCCTCTGTGACCTGGGGTTGGCTTCCTGCTGGGCTGCATTGGCTTGCAGCAGGACCTTCAACATCTTTAAAAGTTGCCTCGCTGAACTCTACCATGTGTGGGAGATTAGCTCGTGGGGATCACTTTTCAGAGGAAAAGACTCACCATGGAGGTCAGTTTCTTTAATATCTGGCGGCTTGCCAGGTTTTATTGTCACAATCCGGCGCTAAACTATACTCTCTATACAGTGAGGGGCTGTCCCCGACACCCACAAAACATAAGCACAGTGCAAACTTTAATCTTTGAGTCTGATATTAGCACATAGAGCTCACTCAGCTTTCTCCCTCTGAGATCCAGGATAGAGCTCCCCTCTGCTCTGTTCCTGGTCATTAAATTCAGGTGGAGAGGGGTTTGAGTGGACCAGAAAGTCAGGACCGGAATCAGCTTTGCCACGGTGGCTGGCAAAACCCGGGTCGGACTCTCACTAGTCGCCTCAACATGATCGCATGTGAGGTGACAAGTATCGCCCATCCATAATGGTGCCTCGCATAACGTCACCATAGTTAGTCAACCTCAGAACTATGTCAGCTCTGTTGCTTAAGCCTCGTACACACACTTTTTGGACAACAGAAAGTCTGTTTTTTGTTGGATGCTAGTCTCATGTCAAAAGTGAAGAGCGTACTAACAATACGCAGATTCTCGCATGACCGACTTCAACGTCAGAAGTGACGTAATGTGTTGAATAGCTTTGTATGTATTTTTTCGTTTCTGAGCATGCATAGTCTTGCACATACCATTTTTTTCGGACAAAAACTGTACTAATGAAACAAAAATCGGATGTTGTGTTGTCTTCCAACAAAAAATGTATAGTCTGCACATCCAGCTTTTGTCATCCGAAAAAAAAAAAAAAATCTGCTGTCGAAAGCACTATACTAACGGTCCGAAAATCAAAAGATTGGTTGTCGTACGAAAATTCCCGTCCGAAATTCACATTGTGTGTACGAGGCTTAAGAATGCTAATGCTGTCCAGGAAACATTGTCGTTGTGCCAAGGTCAAGTATTCAGTTTAATCTGATATTTCCTCAACCCTAATACACTAAAGAGTACCTGCTCCCAAATAGCACTGGAGGCTGACCCCCAGAAGCATGCATGTCTACCTTACCATCATACCTTCTAGCTATGGCAGCCATTAGTGCTATATGGGGACCCCTGTTGTGACAGGTAACAGTAGTCATGATTTCTTTCCTTTAAGATTTCCCAGGTGTTACACTGTTGCCTAGATAATTTGTGCTGAGTTCCTGGATTGAAAGATGATGATATCATCAGCTATGCATACATAACATTCAAATTCATAATCATCATGACAGAAAGACCGCAATGTTAGCAAACTGATCTGCAGGCTACTACATAAACTATGCTGTCAAAGAGACGGCCACTGTCCATTCACTGGCTACTAGCATTCCAGTCTGATGCTGGAAGGGAATGTATTTAAAGCGGACCTTCACTCAAAAATTACACTTTCTATCATCTCTATTTCCCCCTTCTCCAAAAAATAAAAAAGGAGACCATTTTCAAAAAAAAATTGTTGATGATTACCTTTTTTTCTTTTACTATTCTTCAACCTGCCCCCTGCCTCCATTTATAGCTAGGCAAGAATGACCTGTCCGCCTCCCCCTACAACTTCCTCGGATATGGACATAATTTATTCAAGGAGACATCGGGAAGATAGCCTGGGCACCGCGTCATCAGGAGCCAGCTGCAAGAGCAAAAAAGAGACAGCCGATTGCTGATGGTGTTAATAAAGAAAACAAAGATGGTGGCACAGGACAGGACCTGTAATAGGGGAGCAAAAGAGTACAACGTTGGATTAAATGGGCTTTTAAGTGTATTTCAGCAACATAAAAATAACTGAAAATGAAAGGCATATGAGCTGTAATTTTTTGTGGAAGGGTGACGTTTATGTTTAAGATGCAAAACACTTTTAAAACAAGGAGCTGTTGGGACCAGTAAGTATAACCAAGTATTACATTTATCTCCTTTCCTTGCACTGGTAAATATTACACTATATCCAACAAATGACATTACACAACGCTGACTGATAGCATGGCACAAGATCTAATTGTCTGAACTTTTTTCCTTATTTTCTGTGATGTATGGAAGAATAAGAGTGACTACTTATGCAGGAACTCAGATTTATTTATGTTGTAACAAGTCCCTGGCAGCTGTTCACCTTCTGCATTTCAGTTATAGCTCATTTTTTCTCCTTCACTTTCTATCCTCCCTTAGGGTGTGTAGGTGTGCTGTTCTCTAGGTTTGTGCCCATTCCAATTGCTGCCAGATATGCAGTAGTGCCTGCTGCAGCACATCTGTAGGCAGGCGCAATCTGATTTTTCCCCAGCAGGTGGCACTGACCACATTGACGCTGTTGTTGGAGGGGGAAGTCAGGAGGAACAAAGTTCCTGGGTCTTAGGGGAAGCTATCCTATTGGATGCTGCCACCCCATGTGACTCAAGCGGCCATCTTGGGTCAGGCAGAGCCTATATAAGGCCCTGACTCATGGGCTTGGCACGCTTTTTGCGAGTGGACAGAGTAGAGACAGATACCCCACCAGTGAGGGACAGTAACAGCACTAGGGAAAGGTGCCTGATGAGGAGGGTAAGCGTAGGGTTGCATCTCTTCTGGACATTCTCCCTATTGGGACCTGACAGCCAGGCCGTATTTGGTCCCCTCTCAACAGACACTATCATTTCAGCTGGAATCTGTTCCTGTCCCTCTGCTGAACTGTGAGTGTGGCTGTTCCCCATGGGGACATTCTGAACTGTTACTGCATTTCTTCAATACAAGTTTTATTGCACCTGCCTGTGTGAATTATTTTCTCTGCACCACACTGCACCCCACTGACACATCTGTGATGCCATTCTAGCACTGTATGCCACAAGAAAAAAACAGGCCACCATAGTTACATCTCTTTGTAAGGGTTTGTTTACATAAGCATTGCCCTCTACAGAGTGTAACGCTTTTCAGAGGGCATTTGACAGGTTGTAAGGAGGTGATATTTTTTCCTCTTCACTGCCTGTTTTAACACATATGTAGCATCCCCCGTTTTCTAGCAGGGTTTGCTAGGTGAGTTAAAATGTAGTCAGGCTTGAGTGTAAAAGCAGGCCTGAATGTTTTGATCTGGGCTGGGAGGAGAGGCTCAGGGAGGATTGAGTGGACTTAACAGATGAGGTCACTAGAACCTCCCAATTCTTTCTAGAAACCTGGGGAAGGTTTTTGGTCAAGAGAGCTGGGAGATAAGTGGAGCCATAGGAGTATTCTAAGGAACCCTGACCAATCCCCAAGTATGATTGGCAGGGGGCAGGCCTCCTTAAATACTCAGAGTCAGCCCAATCTGGGAGGAGTGCGTCAGGTGGAAGTCAGAGATTTAGCAGAGGCGCTATGGAGCAGGCCCCTACCCGGGAGGTCATCCTCCTAGTCTGGGGAGGGTGACCTTGGGGCCTGGGGGTTCGGGTGCAGCCAGGAAGGAGAGTGATTCCTGGAGCAGCACTGGAGGAACAGGAGAACAGCTGAGGTGCTACACAGTGAGAAACTTTACAGCAAACCACCAGTTTGGTGAGTGACGATCCCTGGGACTGGAGGAGAAAGTGCTGGAGCATGCTGGGAGAGGAATAGTGGACAGTCTGTGGGAGCCTTGGGAGCCAGTCAAGGGAACGGAAAGTCACTGCAAGAGAGCAGGTTGATGGGACTTGGAGGAGAGATGGTAGTCCGTCAAAGACCCGGTAAGCATTCACGTTTTTGCTACAGATTCAGGGGCCTGTGATCCCTGGCCTGTAATGGGTGTTCCTGAGGTCCTGCTGATACAGGATAGGCCTCACCATGTGCTAACCGCGGTGAAGGGAAAGGTATAGAGAAGCCTGATAAATTTCCCTTCAGGCTGGAAACTAAGTTCTGAGCTGGAGAGAAGCAAAGAAGTGTAAAGCTGCAATTTCTGTGTAGAGAGAGAACTGTCGGAGAAACGGTCAGCAAGTGAAGTGCTGGAGAGTTGTGTGGAGCAACAGCCTACAGAGGGACGGTCTGCAGTGCAGGTGTGCATATACAGGACTGTATATGGAGTTTGTGTATCATAATTCTTTGGGCATCCTGCAGTCATCCCTTATCCCCATCCAAGTAATTTCCCCTAAATAAAACAGCAAAAACAAGAGTCGGCCTGTTCAGTGTCTCCTGATGTATGATATATGGTGTGATTGAGGGCAGCTATAAGGTGAACCACTACTACCAGCCACTCTCAAGAGAGCACATGGCTACACTACCACACCGCAAGCATGCACATTGCAGAAAAGTTGCAGGTTTGCCCTATTCACTTGAATAGGTCTCATTTGGTGGACGGCAATGCCCAACAAATGCAACAGGGAGTATAAGCCTTGCCCTGTCACAAATCAAAACATTGTAACTAGGGCAGGTACACCATCCGGCTGCACAAGTGTAAACTTAAAATGATAGACACCTGACTGTCATACTAATCCAATCGTTTAATACTTCCTGGGTCAGTTGTCCAAAATAAATATGCGGACTGGGAATTTTAGCTTCATTGGCTGCACACTTGTTTGCACTGAAACCAGTGACAGCAACCAGCATTTTCAGAAGGCGGTCTACAATGGCACTCTGCATATTACTATCAGCACAGGTTTCTCTTAAAGAAAACACTGGTGCTACAATTACTGACTTGTTTTTTAAGATGCAGGCTCTAAGGGTTTTATCTCAGCCTCACTATTTATCAAACCACTCACTAGGAAAAACATGCAGGAGGAGTTGTGACTATTCTTGATTTCATATATTACATTGGCGGAGCTTGAGGGGTCACAATGGTGACCCCGCTATGCTCTAGGGAGCCTGTAATGCCTCCCTGTCACATTAGGTTTTAAACCGGGGGTTGATAACCTGTCTATTGCGATCTACCCATCAATTGTGGGCAGATGATGGATAGACTCTATCCTTGCCGACCCTGGAAGCTGGACAGCGGCGGGGGCAGCATTTACTGGAACCGATCCCCTTTCCCTCTTGCAGTACTAAAAGATGGCTTCTCCTCTCCCTTCTGACAGCTTTCAGCTGCTGCAGGAGGAAAGAGGATTGATTCCAGTAAATGCAACCCCTTCTATCCAGTTTCCCCCTCCCTTTTCTGCTCCCCTGTATGCTTGCCTGGAATGCCCCCCCACCCCCAGTGCTTCCAGCTCCTCCTCCTCTCCAGTCGGCTGCTGTGGGGGATGTTTCAGGATGGAGAGCAGAGAGAGGGAATGGTAAATACATTATATTTTCCAGCCCCTTCCTTTTCTTAATGAACATTGAGTCATCAGTACCGATCACTCACTGTGTTCATTCATAAATGACACATAGTAAACTATATTTAGTTCAGTTTGTGAATGAACAGGAAGATAGAGCTGCAGCAATAAGGATTGAGGACTGTTTCCGCAATAGCCTTTCTCTGTCTCAAAAGTGAGACATCAGGGGTCTGTTTAGACCCCTGATATTTCACCAAAGCTCCCCAACCTGGCTGCTAAAAAAATAAAATAATACAAATAAAAACTACTGACACCATCCACTGCTAGGGTTGCCACCTGTACTGGAATGACCCGGACAGTACGAGTTTTGACAGTTGTGCCCGGTTTTCTGTCCTCTTCTAACCCGGACACAGTCTCCCTCCTATTGCTCTCTCCCCCACCTGCCGTCCAACCCCGCCCACTGCTGCTGCCAGCCAGCTTGTGAATGAAGCCTGTGCCGTCCTTGACACCACCCACCCCCCGCCGCCACTGCTGCAAGTGAGAATTTCAGCAGTGCGAAAGACAGAGCGAGGAGGAGAACCAGCAGTGACAGCTCGCCCAGAGCTCCATCACAGATATTGGAGCTGTACAAGGATTTCTTCATCCTCTGCTACTGTGAGCCACCCCCTCTCCCTCTGCACTGTGATCAGAGCCTGCTATCAGCTCTCTGGAAGTCTTCACTACACTACCATTCACCCTTTTAAGAGGGAGGAGGGGGGCAACTGCCTGACCTCTGCAGTCCTCCCAGCTGGTGTTCTTTGTTTTGTTTTTACTGGAGGGGGGGTGAAGGGGAGTCTATGTTCCTGAATGGGGGTCCCCCTTATCACCCCATTGATTCTTCCTATCTGGGGGTCTTATTTAACTGGAGGGGGCACCCCTCTTATCAACCCCCCTTCAGTCCTCCCAGCTGGGGGAGGAAGGGGAGTTCCTATGTTCCTGGATGGGGGGTCCCCCTTATCACCCCCCCTGCAGTTCTCCCACCTGGGGGGCTTTTTAACCGGAGGGGGAGGGACGGGAGTTTTTGGATTGGGACCCCTCTTATCACCAACTGCAGTCAGGGCTGGTGCAAGGATTTTTGGCACCCTAGGCGAAACCTCATTTTGCCGCCCCTTGGCTCCACCCCCGACTCCACCCCCTTTCCCTGCCCAGCCTGATCATCAAATACAGCTTCACCAGCGCCAATCAATACTGCCTCACCTGTGCCCATCAAATACAGCTTCACCAGCGCCAAACAATACTGCCTCACCTGTGCCCATCAAATACAGCTTCACCAGCGCCAAACAATACTGCCTCACCTGTGCCCATCAAATACAGCTTCACCAGCGCCAATCAATACTGCCTCACCTGTGCCCATCAAATACAGCTTCACCAGCGCCAATCAATACTGCCTCACCTGTGCCCATCAAATACAGCTTCACCAGCGCCAATCAATGCAGCCTCACCTTTGCCCATCAAATACAGCTTCACCTGTGCCCATCAAATACAGCCTCACCTGTGCCCATCAAATACAGCTTCATCTGTGCCCATCAAATACAGCTTCACCTCATAAACTACCCGTGTCCACTCCGTCATAACTAACCGCGACCACTTCGA
>BLSH010496282.1:179243-190255 GCA_018402905.1 Glandirana rugosa | reverse complement strand
AGAAGGAAATTAAGCTCCTTAATAACATCTTCTATGAAAGTAATGGAAAAAAGGTGAGTGTAGAGTTTGGATCTGGGTGGGAAAATCATAAAAGCAATATTCTAAAAGGGGATCTGATGGAGATAAAAAGGATTTTTCGTCTCCGAGAGGTGTCTGGGTTCCCCTTTACTCAGCCAAATATCTTCTCCATAAATGTATGAAAACTGTACAGAAAGGAGTTTCGACTTTCTCTAATTAGTGTGTTAAAGGCTGAACTGACTCTTACATTGCTCAAAAAGAGTAGTTAATGAGTACTAAATTATTGATTAGCTAAACACTGTTCAGGTCACGCTGCTCTTTTTCCCTGTTTACAATAAAATGGCTTAAGCTGTTTTACCAATGCATTTTTAAAAAAAAAAGAATCAAGCTTCTGAATGACGTCCCATAAAGCTGACACGGAAATAAATTGCACTGAAGCATTAAAGAAGACCTCTGTGTTAGAATCTCTAAAAGGGGGTACGTTATGTGAATTATACTTACCTCCATTGCCCTGATCCAGAAAGCTTCATGTATAATGATCAACAGCTGGCAAGCCACTTTTGAATGTCTGAGTATGTACTTGGAGGCAAGGACCTTTAAGACTGGACGTCCTAGCGGTTGATAGCTTACCGGGCTGGTGGTTGGGTTTCCATGGTTGCAGCAGGGGAAAGTGAAGCTCCATGTGGGGATGAGTTGACCCATGCGCAGAGGTCAAGATGGGGTCAGCTTCCTGTCTAGCAGGAGGTGCAATGAATGGCAGAAGGAGGAAATACAGGATTGCTAGGAGGGGACAGGTCAGGGAGGTTTGGCAGGGCCAGGCACCTGATTAACACTGACATGTCAGGGCTGGGATGAATAGTGGAAGAAAAGCTCCGGACGGCCGCACTCCTTTCAATGTTTTTATTGGTCACAAATCCATACGATACAGGATGGAGACTAAATGCTGACGCGTTTCACGCCCCCAAGGGCGCTTACTCAGCTGTGAGTAAGCGCCCTTAGGGGGCGTGAAACGCGTCAGCCTTTAGTCTACATCCTGTACCGTATGGATTTGTGACCAATAAAAGCATTGAAAGGAGTGCGGCCGTCCAGAGCTTTTCTTCCACTATTCATGCTATCTGCATATTGAGCCGGCACCCTCTGTGACTGTTTTACTATATACAAGGGCCAGGTATTTTGGAGCGGTCTACTACCTTCTAATATGTCAGGGCTGGGAGTTATGAAGGGGGCTCTAGGTTTTAAAGGACATGGGCTCAGGCCATTCATTAAATTATTGTTTGAAAAAAATTCTAGGTAAAATTTAAAATGGCAAAAGATGGAGGAGGTTGCGGTGCGGTGCAGCGGGGCTCCCCATCTGCAATCGTCTTTCACACTGTCAGTAATGACCTAAGTAATAGTCAATATCTGGACCTGCTATATGATATAAAGGTGGACATTACGGGGCTTTGGTGCAGTGACTAGGCATCAAGATATTCTGATCAAGAATTGTTAGTAGAAGATCATGTGGAGGAGCAGCATCACACACAGCTATTGAGCGGGCTAGGAAGAAAAGAACACTATAGGTCATTTTATCGGAAGACTGGATGCCGTCATAATAGATCATAGACTTATTGAGTGGGAATGTCAAGGCCTCAACAAACAGGATGGTGTGCACCTTTCCAAAGCGGCCCTGGATATTTTCAATAATGAAAAAAAAGGAGGAGCTCGAGAGATGGCTGGCATATTGTAGATGAGTTGGGTAAACGAAATTGGGGCCAGTTAAGGTTAAATGGGGGTCCAGAGCCCTACTTTGTTTGCAGTAATGAATGGGGGCACCTTGCAAGGTGGATTTGACACCATCTCAAGACTGCAAGTGAGAAGGAGCTCTGACTATGTGTGGGAATTCTGTTATTGATTGCAGAAAATGGGGTAGGTAGGTAAAGATAGAGCAGGCATAGCACAAGCGTTAATCTCTCAAGCAGTTGACCACAAGTGGGGCTCAGCTGCATGACTTACTGAAATAAACTGATGTTTATTACAGTATACCTTATTGTATACATTATTTAAACTTATTTTGCTTTTATCTGCAATTACTGTTTTTCTGCCTCCTGGTTTCATGAGGCACTGGTGATGTATCCCTGGTTTCACAGCTACAGAAGGACACCTCACCAGTGCCCTCCCTCTCCCCCCTCAGTTGATGTGCTCTGTCTTATGTTCCAGAGTTTCATGAAGTAAAGGAAAATGGATTTATCTGTCCTTAGTGCAAATGGCCTCTGTGAGAAGAATGACGAGGAAAAGAAAAATAAGGTATGCAAAGAATAAAAAAACCTTACAGCTATTTATAAATATATGCTTGTAGATTGCTGTTAATAAACATTTCTAAAGGTGCCTTTGTTGTAATTTTTAAAATAAGGGTGAAGTTCTTCTTTAGATTTTAGTCACCTTAGCTGGAAGTAATTTTGGTTAGTGCTCTATATTAAAAAAATTAAGCCAGAGCTGGATTTACCCAGTAGAACTGTGTCTTCAGGTGGCAGAGGTAAAATAGCTGAAAAAAGAACTTTTTAACCATTAGTGACACTTTCTCATGAAAGATAATAGATATACAGTCAGTTTGATAAACCTATTTTTTTTCAAGCAAAAGTTTTTATTAAGTATAAAATAGTATACAAACAAAGGCAGCATACAATGGGGCAAGTAAAAAAAAAAAGTTACAGTTAGACAATAGTCGTTCCATGTCAAACATGAGGATAACACAGCGTATGAACAGCATCAAAATAGAGAATGGAAAACCGTATTTGCACAGCTACTTATCGACTACAATGACAATAAGTCCATACAGCCTGTATACAAAATAATATATGGGAGCACATTAACCATTAATGATCCATCCCTTATAAAAAGGATAGCTTAAATTGGGGAACAGGGAGGGAGAGAACCCAAAGCGGAAAAGGGAGAAAAAGGGAAGGAGACAAGGGAGCTAAAGAAAAGGGGGCCAAGAACACTGGGGGGAGTATATATCAACCCAAGCCCACCAGAGGCATCAATTCAAGCCCTCCAGATTTTATCACATTTCCTAGGGCACTTTCTGCTCTCATAAATCAATTTATAGGGTGCAAGACAGCATAGCAGATAGAGTGGATAGAGTAGGCAATTTCCCGTGTAAGAGGATATCTCGTGTAGAAAGAGGCATAAAAAACAACCATGTTTGACATATCTACCTATTGAGATATCCAACCCCAGAGTCAAATCATAAACGGTATTGAACATCATCAACTACAGCAGCTCAAAAAGTGCAAACTAGTGAGCAAGCCCATAACAAATATTGATCTGATCTGATATTTGTCTAAAATGGGGGACAGTAGGGTTACCATAAAGGGGAGTGTGCGAAGATAAATTTTCAGGGGTCTGGTATTTCAGCCTAGTATGATGAGGGTTGGAGTGTGGGCCTCTAAACGCTAAATTACTAAGAGTGGCATAAGAGCCCAGAAGAGCCATTTTCAGAGTCACTGCAGGGTTATGAGTAGACAGGGAGAACCACCATTGGACTCTTACAAAAATGGCCACCCAAAAGTACAATAAGAAATTGGGGAGGGCAAGCCCTCCAGTCAGGGTAATTGTAGACCGGAGTGAGCAAGGCAGTGTGAAAGGAGCACTTCTAAAGAGATAAAGGAACTTTGGCAAATAGACTATTTTAGTAATAGTAAAGTAAGTAGGAGAGATGTCCCTATCTACTTTAACTATACCCAACAAAGCAGTGTGTTGGTGTCATTCCTTGGGCGCAAGGGGTTAAGCGGGAATAAGAGGGATTTGTCCCAATTTATAGAAGAAAGAAAGAGAAAAGCGTCTGTAATTTCTAGAGCAACCTGTAGGGAAAAAGTCATGTCAATGAGATATAAAAGAGTATTGTCAATGTATAAGGACAGCTTTTGCTTCCAAGGGGACAACAGTGATCCCCTTCACTATGGGTGCCTCTCTAATCAAAGACTCCAAGGCAAAAGGAAACAAACCTGGTGACAGAGGACATGCCTGTAGCATCTCTCTAGAAAGAAGGAACAAGTCAAAGATGATATTATTGGTGCGTATTCTAGCTCTTGGTTTAGAGTATAACAGTCAGAGCCATGCAATAAACCTGTAGCCAAAACCGAGTTTACAAGGTGTTAACCACAGGTAGTGCCACTCTACAGAGTCAAATGCTTTTTCTGCATCAAGGGAGAACACTACCCCTGTGCAGTCCAAGTTGGCAAGGGACATGTGTATAAACAAGCAACGGATGTAAAAGTGTTAGTAAACCCAGTAATATGAAAATAGTTAATCTGCCCCCCCCCCCACATTGCCCACAGCGCCCACATCTTATAAATCATCTTTTTACATAAAAATTCTGCCACTACATACCATTTTGGCTAATCTGTATACCATGGTATACCAAGTGATAAACTGCAGGGTCTGCCCGAGTGCTGAGTGTTCAGGTAGAAGGAAATTTTCACTATACCCTGTGTACACACCCACATGTGTGATGCCAATATCATGTGACCTGGCTAGCTTTGAGAACATGGAAATGTTCTCTTCAGCAATAGAAACTAAACTGAGCATGTGCAGCTTTACTACCCTCACTGTGTATTATCTGGCCTTGTCAAGAGAGACCCTGCAGGAGGGGGAGGATCTGTCTATACAGGATCAAAGAGCTTTTTTACACAATGCAGAGGATTAACCCCTTAAGTTCCACAGTGAGAATAATAAGCATGCTATTTTGGATAAACAGACAGATTTTACTGTTGTGGGTTTAGTATCACTTTAATGTCCATATCTCTACCAGGCATTAATCCAGACTGATTCACATGCACTAAAGCTGAAATGACAAAGTTTAAATGATCAGCTAAGATTTTAGCAAGAATTTTGGCATCGACATTCAACAACCAGATAGATCAACATAGAAAACAGAGGTCTGCAGGTTTGCCTGGTTTAAGAAGTGCTACCACCACTGCATCTCTCATCAACTCTGGTAGCATGCCTTCATTTAGAGAGTGTAATAACATTGAGTGTAATCTTGGAGCTAAGTCTTCAGAGTATTGTTTGAAAAATTCTATAGGGAGACCATCTGGTCCGGGAGTTTCCCCAGTTGGAAGACAGAAATGTGCATATGTACGTCCTTAAGCATGATTGGGGCATCCAAATGGTTTCAATAGGTAGGAGTAACACCACATTTAACACACCTGCTCCCCATTCACACCTGAGATCTTGCAACACTAACGAGTCACATGACACCGGGGAGGTTAAATGGATAATTGGGCCCAATTAGGATGTACTCACTTTTGTTGCCAGCGGTTTAGACATTAATGGTTGTGTGTTGAGTTATTTTGAGGGGACAGCAAACTTACACTATTATACAAGCTGTACACTCACTACTTTACATTGTAGCAAAGTGTCATTTCTTCAGTGTTGTCACATAAAAAGATATAATAAAATATTTACAAAAATGTGAGGGGTGTACTCACTTTTGTGAGATACTGTATGAAGCACTCACAGTACATGTGGCTTTTAGGACATCAGTCCTTGGTAAAGAACTCCTTGGAACTGTGCAGTGAAATGGAAAGGGTTGATATCATCAAGAAATTACATACATTGTAGTCTATGATCACTTTGACATTATGCTTGAATACATTAGCCTGCACTGAGGGTGGGGGAGCCTGCTGTAGGAATTTAACATTTGTGTTGTCAAAAGGGAATAGAGTAAATTCACATGTAAAGTAAAGCACATTGGTCCCTGGCTTTCAGAAAATTCCTTTTTAACTGGATAATTACATCCACTGCTCATATCTGTTTAGAAAACTGTCTTTGGGCATAGATGAATTTGGTTGCCTTATCGCCTCTCTTGTTAGAAAGCAATATAAAATTAGGAAAGTGTTCCAACTATTTAGTTCATGTTTAGATGCCTTCAGGTGCAATTCATTTCCTTTCACATATAACCAGATTGTTGTCACATTTTGCTGCTTTAATATTGTACGATAGTTGTATGTGTATAGGTAGCTTAGTGACCCAGACTCCTCCTACAAATACAGGCTGACCTGCGGTCAGCCTTACAATTTGTACTCGGAATCTTTAAGATGTCTGGGAAATGGAATGACATGGAGCCTGGACAGTGACCTGAGGTGTGCCGTGGTCACAAGGTCGGTATGCCTTAAGGGGGCAAAAATGAACAGATAGGATGTGAGAAATATGCCCTTATGATGGCAAATATAACGTTAGTCCACCAACCGAGCGAAAGTCCCTTGGCATAACAACAAATGGTTCCGGGATATTATGAAGGAACAATAAGAATTCAAACAGTAAAATGACTGCTCCTATCAGGGCTCAGGATGGAACAACTTAACATAAAATTTAAACTTATACTTATAAAAATAGCAGCCACTTAAAGAAAACACAATGTTCGTATCATGGAAGCACCTTATAAACAACAAGTCCATATAACTTTATAAAACTCTATAAAGTGCAAGCAGCGCTAAAAGTAGGACACCAAATACAAGTCCGGAATGTCCATTCAAATATATCCTCCAGGGTCAGGATCCTGTTCCAAAAATTATCCGCCACCACACCACGTGAGCAAACAGAGAAAAGAGGGGGAGGATATGCCCCCCCCTGTATAGAAACCCTCACCAAAGGCAGATAGATCACAAGCCTTATGATCTCAATACCGGTCATCCAACTTCAATGTACAATCGTATCACATCCAATCTGAAGGTGTATGAGAGCCTATGGATGTTATATTGCTGGAATCGACCTTCACTGCCACCTCAGGCGCCGAGTTCACCACCATCAGCGTCCCCGCCCCCGCTGGTAATGGCTTCAGGTGGGAGAGAACCCCTTTACCCTCCGCTTCGTTTTCAGAGTCAGAGCCACTGCTGTAAGAAACTAAGCCAGGATATACCTAGCATAGCAAGAGGACCTCTACCTGCCCAGTTACCTAATGATGTGTGTCGGGACTCCCTGCTATGGAGCCGCCGAGGCAGCACCAATACCAAAGGAGTGACCCATGTATTCTTTCAGGTTTACCCCCAATCTCGACAGCAAAAGTGAACATGTATTACGACCTGTGTGGCCGAGAGTGGAGCCCTGGAAACAGGTAGAGATGGCCATCCTTGCATACCCCTTCCGCTGCGACATTAAGGTATCCTACCTTGACTGGACACCAGACCGAGTTTGTTTCAAAGAATCTAATATCTGTTACTGGGACCCCTTTGACATGTCTTGCATGCGGCCTAACATGAGCCCTGGTGTCTTGTTAAGTGCTTGATCAACACAGGACGGGACTGCGGCGTGAAACGGGAAATTTGCTAGGCCTAAGCATTCATGGAAGCAAGATACATGGCAGCTTTGAAAACCAGATAATCTTGAATCCTGAATGATTCCATAGAGTGTAAGTCTGACAAAACGCGAAACACTCGCCCTGTAACCGGGCGTCAGCCGACTGAATTAGGCAGGGTGCTACCTGTATCTGTTTTGGAGTGGCCCTAATGAGATGTGCAGCCACAGGTAGGTTTGTTCGGGGGCTGCTTAGACCTGAAATGTAGGATTCCTGCCATGTAGGTTCTGATGGTAGAGAAAGATAGCATTAACTTAAGTGGCAAAAGAAATGAACGTAAGCAATATACTGAATACTGAAACGGTCTGAGGAAACTGCGCTGGAAAGGACTAAAAGCCTGCCAAGCTGTGTACTATGCTTTCCTAGTATTCGCTAGAGAGAAAAGTGATCAGCTCCCTGGCCCCGGCCTGAAAGAAGGCTCAACCCATCCTGAGCGGGGGGTAACCTGGACACTGGGTGACCCACTGGTCTGGCTCCGGGACCTGTTGAACAACAATGAGTAATTAAAGCGTGATAACGCGTCAGCCGCCACAAACTCTACGCGTCTTAGAAAAACACAATTGACGTGAAAATTCCCCAGAAGTGGGAGCCAAGTTGACCTGCGTAGAAAGGCCATGATTACTAAGATTTAGATCTGCCCTTGTAGAATTTCAACGGCAGCTACATGTCTGTGCAGACATTGACCGTTTGTCCGACCCACAAGTGACCCCGACCTGGGTGGCAGCTACTAAAATAAACTCGAATGAGGCTTATGACCTTATAAAGAATGAGGGGCTGACAAGTCATAGCCAAACTAAGTTTATTGTCAAAATGGCCTTGCAATACCCCGATCGGACTGACCCTCCAGCTGTCAAAAATGGTGGTTCTGGAAACAGGCCTCTCACAAACCCCTTGTCGACTTCCGATTGCAAATGCATCCACGTCACTTACTATGGGATTGTAGGTTAAGGCTTCAAGACTGCTTGCGGAGGGGCAACGAAACCGGTGTGAAAGCCCGTAGCAGGACCTGAAATCAAAATTCCCAGATGGTGGAAGAAGGGTGCTCCGCCAACCAGGCCCATGGCAAGGAAACCTACACCTGGCTTAGTCGAGACCTATAACTACTTTCCCTTCCCGTATGTCCTTCTTGATAATAGCCAGGATAAAATGCGCTTGAGTAACCGAAGAAGAACTTACTGGTACCTAATGAAGTAAGTGCGCTAACCGGCACCGTTGGGGTGCCAGGGCCTCCGAAAAAAGCCCTGACGCAGGCGCCCCCCATCCGGCACCGCGAGCGGATGACTTCCAACTTCCACCCTGACCCTCAGCTCTAGCCCAGAAGTGACCAAAACTAGAGAAGCACAACTCTGAGATAAAAAAGGACGCAACTAAGCCCAGGGTCACTTGTACCGCGTCTGACCCCGAGACTCTTGGGAACAAAAGTCTGAATAATTCTGATTTCTTGCCGAAGCTGGATATGAGGCGCCCCTAGGTCGTAGTTCCGCCATTAGTTTGGCGATAGTCCATAAACTCAGAGAAGGGGAGCCCCCCATGTTCGGTGGGTGACGGGGGGTTGGATGGGTACTCTCTCATATCCTCGTCTTGAGACATGACCTACGTAATCAAGAAAAAGTGCATGAGCAAGTATCTGAGATCTATGAACTGACGTCAGCCGTAACCTGGAATCCCCCACCATTTGTACCTCCCTATGATAGACATGATCAAATGGAAAGGGCTAGGTCAAGATGCCTGGGCGCACACGACAATTAAAACGCTCGCTCAGACCAAAGAGTACCTAAAGACGTGACAGGCACCTGTCTCTTACAAGTGCCTGTCACGTCTTTAGGTACTCTTTGGTCTGAGCGAGCATTTTAATTGTCGTGTACGCCCAGGCAGCTCGACCTAGCCCTTTCCATTTGATCACGTCTATCATAGGGAGGTACAAATGGTGGGGGATTCCAGGTTACGGCTCATGTCATTTCATAGATCTCAGATACTTGCTCATGCACTTTTTCTTGAGAAGAGAAATGAAATGCGTGTGACGTACGTGACCCAGATGTGCCGGCTTGCCACCGCACAAGCCAATCAACAATGGTCAACAGCATCTGTGAGACCTGTAAACGTGACAGGTGGTGAATAATGTGCTGGTGGAATGCCAACCTACCCCCAACCTATTGATGAGAGATGGAAATGAACAAACTCGTGCCTACCGAACTGAGCAAAATGAATAAGAAGCTACAACCTGATACCTTGACCCAGGGAAAACTTTTTTTTTTTTTGGAAAGACACGCTGCTTCTTCCTTCGTGGCCCTGATCTGGGTAGAAGGAGAGCTGAAAAGTTGAACAGCAGAAAGTAAAACCCCTACAAGCCATGCTGGCAGAAATAGAAATGAGCACTTGACTTGGCAAGATACTAGTAGCCACGTAAGGCTGAGTGCAACTTTTTTTTTAAAGAAATGCTGCTCCTTCCTCCGTGGCCCCATGTAGGCGGAAGGAGAGCTGTCGGCACTGAAATAAGTGAAAAAGAAAATACCTGATATGCAGAATGAAATGAAAAACACATTTTTTCCAAAGAGCTGCTCCTTCCTCCGTGGCCCAGAGTGGGCGGAAGGAGAGATGTCCCGGTACGGATGCGCAAAAGAAAAATGACTGCCTTATAGGAAGTGCAACGGAATGAAACATATATCTCTAAATGTTTATGAAATGCTGCTCCTTCCTCCGTGGCCCCGTGTGGGCGGAAGGAGAGAAGACACGGTATGGATAAGTGAAATGAAAACCCCCCTTTTTTTTTTTTAAATGATGTGCTGCTCCTTCCTCCGTGGCCCAGCGTGGGCGGAAGGAGAGTAGACATGGTATGGATAAGTGAAATGAAACCCCCCCTTTTTTTTTTTTTTTGAAATGATGTGCTGCTCCTTCCTCCGTGGCCCCGTATGGGCGGAAGGAGAGCTGTCTTGATGCAGATGAGAGCAAGAAAATAACCTCTTCCAGATCTGCTAATGACATGACACGTTTGCTCTATTACATGTGACCCGCTGCTCCTTCCTCCATGGCCCTGTGTGGGCGGAAGGAGAGTGACACAGTATGGGTAAGTGAAATGACAATGCCCCTATATTTGAACAGGTAAATGAAATAAAAAAGTGCGTCTATTCATGTGTGTGTTTTTTTTTTTATTAGGCATGCGGCTCCTTCCTCCGTGGCCCCGCGTGGGAAGGAGCTGCAGGTACAGCAGAGAGCGACCCAAAAACCCCCTTACTACAACTGAAAGAATAGACCCCCTGATGCATGAAACCCCCCCCCCCCCCCGCTAATGCTGCGTGTGACTAACTGGGCTTGCTGCCGGCTCCCCATGGATACCTGGAGCCACCGAGAAGGATACATACACTGCCGGCTTGATCCCTGCCTCACGGACACCCCCCCTCCCTACCGCTCTAACTGCTGAGGGTATCCTCTGCCTCAGGCTGCCGTATCTTGAGATGTAACCGAGCCCCCCCAGCCCCCACTTACCTGGCCCCTTGGAGCAACCCCCGTGCGCCATGAGAATCATGCGGTGTGTCCCCGGAGACGCGGCTCGTGAGAAATTACGTAGCGGATCAGAACTAACCCAGGAAACGCAGAGAGAGCCAGTAGGAGGAGGCTGTGTTATAAGTGACCCAGCACTCCGTCCCTAGTTCGGCCGTCACAT
>BLSH010496282.1:160414-170689 GCA_018402905.1 Glandirana rugosa | reverse complement strand
GGCTTCTCTGCGGCTGATATACTGATTTTCCACACAATTTGAAGATGATTTTAAAACACTAATATGGCTTCTCTGTGGCTAATATAAGGATTTTCCACATAATTTGTTGATGATTTTAAAACACTAATATGGCTTCTCTGCGGCTGATATACTGATTTTCCACACAATTTGAAGATGATTTTAAAACACTAATATGGCTTCCCTGCGGCTGATGTAGGGGTTTTCACACACACTTTGATGATGATTTTAGAACACTAATCTTTCCCTTAAAGCAACAGCTGGAACCTTTCCCTGTACAACTTGATGATGATTTTAGAACAGTAATCTTTCCCTTAAAGCAACAGCTGGAACATTTCCCTGTACAACTTGATGATTTTAGAACACTAATCTTTCCCTTAAAGCAACAGCTGGAACCTTTCCCTGTACAACTTGATGATTTTAAAAGAATAATCTTTCCCTTAAAGCAACAGACTCTACTTAGTCCAGTCAGATCTTTCTGTTCAGCAGGATGAGGTGTGCAATCTGTCTCTCAAAGCACCAGTACTAGTATCTCTCCCTCCCTCAAAGCACCAGTACTAGTATCTCTCCCTAGTCCACAATCAGATCATTCAGTAATACAGGATGAGATGTTCTATAATATCTGCAATCTGTCCCTCACAGAGCCAGCAGCATCCTCTCCCTAAACTATCCTGAGAGCATATGACAGGCAGCACGGTGACTCCAGCCCCATATAGAGGCTGGGTCACATGGTGCACTGGCCAATCACAGTCATGCCATTAGTAGGCATGGCTGTGATGGCTTCTAGCGAAAACCAGTGAAACACTTGTTGATTGGCTGCCCTTGGCAGCTTTTTAACATGTGTAGTAAAATACCAGAACCCCAGATCCGAACCCGGATGTTTTTTTTGAAAAGTCCGGGTTCGGGTCCAGGTTCCGGATACTCAAAAGTTCGGTACGGACCTGAACTTTACAGTTCGGGTTCGCTCAACTCTAGAGACTGACGATAGCACTGAAGATTTCAGATAGTATGGAGACAACTAATCATGTGCAAGCAAAAAAATATTTTTTTGTTCAACCGCACTGACTTGAAGAAAACATTCAGATCAGAAATATTAAACTGAAATTAGAACTCTGAACCATATAAACCAAGAATCCCTGCGCTATTAACCTCTATAGTAACAGCTGCTGTGTAAAACACATTCAATGTTCTTGTAATTCTTAAACATCAGTACACAGCACTCAATTGTATTATCCAGCTCTATTATCTTCTATTGTGATACACTATAAATAGGGTAACGCCTCCTGAAGACGTCATGTGACGAAACACACATCGGGATCGGGATACAGGAAGCCTGACACCTGAAAGTGGTGAAATACTGAGAACGGTCTGTGCTCGCACTGAGAGGTAGTGAAGCCGGCCGGTAATACAAGAGTGATTCAACTGGGGTGCAAGGGGAATGCACAATATAATGTGAGTACATATATTGATGGTTTTGAGAATATATTTAACTAAAAATGTTTTACACTATTAGAGTTCTCTATCTTCTGTTTTATGGCGACAATTACCATGAAGTGAAAAAGCTGCTGCCTAGGATGTATTAACCCCTTGGGGGGAAAAGGGCATTTTGACCATACTCTTTTCAGTGAGGTCATGGTCATCTGGGGAGTGTGCTGGTGAAGCACGGTAGAAGATAAGAAACACAGAAGAAAATAAATGTATATAATTCATTTGCACTTTGTGCACAGAGCACTTTGTAAAGAGGCATCACCGATTGATTTACAGAGGAACAGCATTGGAAAACAATTGGTCACTTTGTCTATGGAGTTCACTAATGAAGCAGAAAGGGCAAATTCTAGTATTTTTGATGTATGAAATGATTTATGTACAGGAGCACTTTATGTGAATGATGAATTTATATGTTTTTCACTCTTAGTTTATGGGTGATATTTATAGTGTATCACAATAGAAGATAATAGTATCAGGATAACACAATAGAACTCTGAACTGCATATTTATTCTGGGTTAGTGACTCAGAAAGTAATAAAGACACTGGGTTATCAAGTCAATCAAGCAAACAGAATTTTCAGCAGAAAGCATCAACGATGGCGGCCTCTCTGTTAACTAAGCTTAGTTTTCCTTTAAAACAGTAGCGATACAGTAATTATATCAAAAAGACATGAGGGATAGAATGCGTCAAAAGCACGATGTTCACAGAGACATCCTCACCCAACTCATCTTTAGTTTTGGTTTATGTCAGCCTGACACTATAAAGCTCAATGCCAGTTATATGGCACTTCAATGACTATGTTATTATCCAGAGCCACAAAAACATCTAAGCCTTCTGCTTAACAGGGTTCTTCAAAAAGCAGCTAGTTTGTTCACGAGTTTGGGACATCTTTTAAAGGACCTTGTTTGAAAGGTAACATTGCTTAATTTGGTGAGACTGAAGTGTCAGGGCAAAATTAATATAAAAAAAAAAATATGCAGTACATCACATAATTCTCACGTTTTATCCTTTTCAAGCACAGAAAAGAAAACTGTTAATCTTCCCAAAAAATCACTCAAGCATTTTTGTGGACTGAGTGGTGAGAGCCCTGTCCAATCTTTTGCGAAACTACTCAAACCCTTGTGTTATCCTCCACAACATAGACATTAATTAGGCTGCAGTCCAAGATAAAAACCGAAGGGAGACTATTAGACAGGAATTGTGGTGCAGAAGACACAGGAAAGCTTTGAATTTTTTACTTGAGCAGGTATTATTTTACACTTATTGAACAGATATAGTGTATATTTAACAAGCCAAAAGGTAGCAAAATGAGAGAGATCCATTTTAAGGGTTTACATACACTTTAAACTCAAAGCATTTAATTTTACTGCACCCCAGAAAGAATATATCCACACGTCCCCTTCAGTATAGTGTCAAACACCTGCAAAACGTAGCACAAATCCCAAATATAACTGTCCAATGTGGAAATCATGAGCATTCTTTGGGTTACTGTTCCAAAAATGTAGACCTCATTTTTTACCCACTGCATACGTGTGTGACTTCCCTGTCAGATTTAAATATAGCCATTGTCCAAAAATACCAGTTGGTTTCCCCTTGTGAAAGGTTGCAGAAAATCATTTTTGTTTGCTGTCTTTTAATTAGTCTACATAAGAATAAGAATACATTTTATTATGCATCACTTTGGGGTTGATTTACTAAAGGCAAATAGACTGGGCACTTTACAAGTGCTGTGGCACTCTGCAAGGGCATTTGCTCCAGAGCTTAGTAAATGAGGTAAAGCTTTACTTTGAAAAGAATACCCAATCACGTGCAAGGAAATATAAAAGGAACAGTATAAAACAAGACTGGAGACTTTAAGTGTGTTTTTTGATAAAAGAAACAGTATTTTTGCATGCATATGACTGGATGATGGAAGTCAGCAGAACCTCCCCTCATTTATTAAGCCCTGGAGCAAATGCCCTTGCAGCTGCACTTGCAAAGTGCACAATCTATTTGCCTTTAGTAAATCAACCCCTTTATGTTAAGGTTTGCCCTAAATACATAACACCTTTACAAGTACAAACACAACTTTTTATTTATTTTATATAGTTAAAATATATATTCATTCCTAAGCAGTGGATTTGAATTACTAAAGGCAAGTAGGCTATTCACTTTGCAAAAGAAATATGCACTTAGCTTAGTGAATGTGGTGAAAATTTACTTTGCAACAAATATCCAATCGCATGCAAGGAAAACTCAAAACAATATTTTTGATTCTCATTTACTAGGCTAAGGGAAAATTCTTTTGCAAAGTGAACAGTCTATTTGCCTTTAGTAAATCAGCTTCCGTGTCCTGCATGCTAGTAAATGCAGGGAAACTGCAAACATATTAAGACAGTGCAAATGTTTATTTCCTGGACTATAGACAGAGCCTGCTAACTACAAATACATGGGCTTTACAGAAGATAATCTAGGCAAATACTAAAGCTATGACTAGATTTATCCTTCCAGCAAACCGTACCCTTATTTGTACAGAGATTCAGCAATGCAATATGATGGCCTGGTTATGATTCGAAGGAGACACATAAACACTACATGATACAGACATCTCGCTAACTGCCAGGAAAAAAAAGTACACTAGACACTAGCACAACATAGACATACATTTTCATTTTTATCCATTTACTATATTCCTTTTTAAAGGCAAATGGTGGAAGACAAAATTTGGATGTTAATGCAAATAAAAAAAGTATCATGGACAGTACTCAATATTCTTTGTTTGCAAGTGCATTAATACGGCTACAACCACTACAAGCATAAAGGCGAGCAGAATGTTTGCATAAAAACACAGTTTTTTTTAAAATAAGGGGATTAAAACAGGCAACTGCACAACAATTCTAAAACAAAAACCATAATTACCTGCATGACACTTGTGTGAAAGACTTTAAATGTTGTAGCTGCAAAGTCACACACTAGTTCTTACCGGTTACACTTGCAGCAGCTGCTATAATTCCATGCTTAGGCATCCCAGAAAGAACCATAAATAACATGATCGCATGGGGGTGGGACGCAAAGGCAGATCGGTGTGACAGTTACCCTTCCTAAGTTCTCTTAGGAAAAAAAAAGTTTTTCTCCACACCCTCTGCTGTCACTCAAAACCCAACCATTTTTTTTATCCTGAGTACAAAGCTGCAACTAAATCCTTAGCAGGTTACAACACACTGTAGATGCAAGGAGGTTACAGTATGATCATTTTTTATTAGTCTAGCTTCTTAGCTGCAACACTGCATCCTAAAAATAAACTGCTCTCCCTGGACTTCTCAAAGTCTCCCACGGGTCTGGACAGTAAGAATACTGAGGCCAGAATAGAATAAATTTTTTATTAAGCATATTATTCCAATTTATTTTAATACATGTATAAAAAAAGAAAGTTGTTGCCTTTGATACTCATCGATAACTTGACGCTTGGTTCCTTAGCTAGTCAGCTGTATTCAGTTCAGACATTTTGGCACAGGTTTTCTGGTGCTGATTTTTTGGCATATGGCGTGTCAAACTTTAAAGTGATATTAAACCCTCTGCTCACTTTCAGCAGCTGATATAATCACTTCCTGCGTATGCAGCTTCTTTCTTTTAATCCTTGCCTATGCTCCAGTTTAATCTGGAGCCATGATCACTGCCTCAGGTTTCTGGCCGTAGAGTGGCTCCTTTCTCTTTTACCCCTAAGGAGCCTTGTATGCAGGGATAGAGTTTTGTCTTCCTACACCATGTTCATTAATAGAAACACACAGCCCAATAGCTTAGGATGCAAAGGTACTTCCATACTCCTCCTTCCTTCTGCATTCTCAAAATTAACAGACTGACTCCAGACTGCACTATCCACTGTTGACGCTTTATCATGAAGACAAGACATTCAGGAAAGCAGCACTGATAGAGCTAGCAGCATTTACGCTTTAAAGTGCAGGTGCAGGGAGAAGTAGTTTAGTTGGGAAGGTTTATTTTATTGTGCTCAATGTGTTAAGCTAAATTAAGTTAAGCTAATTACACTGTGAAATTAGGAGTTTAGGGTGAATTTAGGGTTTAACCGCTTGCCGACCAGCCGCTGTCATAATACGGTGGCAGGTTGGCACTGCTGCGCAAATCGCCCTAGCTGTAGGGCGGATCGCGCAGCTGCAGTTGTGGGCGGGAGCGTGTTGGCACGCTCTCGCGCCTGCTGCACGCTACGTGAGCGTGCCCATGGGTCGGGCGGACTCGATGTCCGCCAGCAACCCATGATCACCTGTTACAGAGGCAGAACAGAGATCTGCCAGTGTAAACACAGCGGATCTCCTTTATGTCAGGGGAAATAAGACAGATCTACTGTTCACAGTAATCAGGAACAGTTAGATCTGTCGTGTCCCTGCTAGCCCAGCCCCACAGTTAGAACACACTGAGGGAACCCACTTAACCCCTTGATCACCCCCTACAGTTTAATCCCTTTCCTGCCAGAGACATTTATACAGTAATCAGTGGCTATTTTTAGCTCTGATTGCTGTATAAATGTCATTGGTCCCAAAAAAGTGTCAAGTGTCCGATCTGACCGCCGCAATATCGCAATCTCAATAACAAATCGCAGATCGCCGCCATTACTAGTAAAAAAAAAAATAATAATAATAAAAATGCCATAAATCTATTCCCATAGTTTGTAGACCTGATAACTTTTGCACATCCCAATCAATATATGCCTATTGCAATTTTTTTTACCAAAAAAATGTAGAAAGAATATATATTGGCCTAAAGTGAGGAAGAATTTTTTTTTTTAATTTTTTGGGGGATATTTATTATAGCAAAAAGTAAAAAATAGATTTTTTTCAAAATTGTCGCTGTTTTTCTTTTTTGTTTATAGCGCTAAAAATAAAAACCGCAGAGGTTATCAAATACCACCAAAAGAAAGCTCTATTTGTGGGGAAAAAAAGGATGCAATGTTTGGGTACAACGTCGCACGACCGTGCAATTGTCAGTTAAAGCAGTGCGGAATCGCAAAAAGTGCTCTGGTCAGGAAGGGGGTTAATCCTTACGGGGGGTGAAGTGGTTAAAATAGATGTGAGCCCTAACTGGGCAAAATTTAGTTTGCTAAGTACTGTGGGGTTGATTTACTAAATTTGGAGAGTGCAAAATCTGGTGCAGCTGTGCATGGTTATGGTAGCCAATCGACTTCTAACTTTAGTTTGTTCAATTAAGCTTTGACAAATAAAAACTGGAAGGTGATTGGTTTCTATGCAGAGCAGCACCAGATTCTGCACTCTGCAATTTTAGTAAATCAACCCCTGTGTATCATAAACAATTGTCTTATTTTTTTCCCATAAATTACTACCTTCACCTTTTTTTCACATTTGTTGCATATCAGTGCCGTTGTTCTCCCCAAGCCTGTTTCGGCCATTTCCTATCTACATGCATGCACTGCAGTATCAGCTGCTCATCTTTGTTTGGGAACAATAATGGTCTTTGCCTTTGCAATGTGTGTTGCCATGGTCACTAGTGATGAGTAAGCTAAACATAGTTTGGTGTGCTTGGTCACCAACAGCTCCAGGTCCTATACTTACAAACAGGAACTGGGAGGACCAGCTCCCAATCACATAATGGCTGTGTTAATAATAATGAAAATAAATACATATAAAACAGCTAAATCAGGGCTTTATCTAGGTTAGGGTTAGTCTAGGCATCAAGGTCAGGGTAGGTGTCAAAGGTCAGGGTCAGTATGTTTAAGGTTTTTGTTTTGTAACTACTTGAAAAACCAGCATTGCATGTTAAGCCCCTTCCAGGCCATTTTCCAGGTCATGCAAAACTACCATAATTCATTTTATATACATTTGTGAGGCATAGCTTTCTTTTGATGATATTTATTTTTTTGGTGGCCATGCTTACAATAATACCCCACTTCTGCCCTGGCATTCCATGCTACATGTCCTACAACCATACCTAAGATTTTCCATCTGCATTGTCTGGCGGGCTGGGAGTTGCTACTGGGCAGCCTTTGTGTGGGAGTGCATCTGGCAAAAGTGAAACTGTTTTTTAGATGTTGCATGGCTGTAACAATCATTGATCATCATGTAGGAAACAAGAAGTATGTGACCCACTCCCACTATACTCTTGAAGAAAGCATTTGTCTCTTCCTGAAACGTGTCAGGATGGAGAGGAGTTACTGTCACTAAATTTATGTACAAGTTTCATGCAACTTCAGCCATTCATGTGTCGTTGATGTTAACCATTTGTATGATCTACTATTTTTAATCAGTGTAATAAAATATAATTTTTTATATAATTTTCTACTTGTTTTCTAAGTTGCCTTAAAAGTCCCATCAATTTTTTCTTCATATATAATTGGGGATGCTGGCAACTACTATATGGCCCACTCTTTGCCATTACTCTGGACTGTGGGCCCAAAATCCAAGGATCACTTTTAGGCTTTCAAGGGGCATAAATTACACATCTAATTTCCTAACTAACTAATTTAGCTAACTAGCACATTATGGAGGCTCTGGAGCATAAATCTCCTAAGTTATTTTAATGAAGCATGGTGAGTCTTGAAGATTTATGTTTTCTGCCACAAATTTTTGGCAAATGCAGAAAGAAAATGTAAATGAGTTTTTTAACAATGTTGTAAATTAATAAGATACCACACAGCATGGGCACAAATGGATGTGTTTATACCACACAGCATGGGCATACTTAAAATACTTAGAATTACAACTCAAAACACATTCTAATACTCCTGTCAAGTATGTAGTTACCACATATGTGAGACTTTTTCGGAGTTTAGCTGTAATCCAAGGATTTTACGCCCAAAATCCAAGGAACACCTTCAGTCTTGCAAGGGGCATAAATTCCGCATTTAATTTCCTGACTAACCCTCACATTTTGGAGGCCCTGGAGCACCATCCACAAAATGACAGATTTTGGAGAGTAAAGGCCCCGAGATATTTTTTAAGAGGCCTGGTGAGTCATTTGGTGAGTGGCATTTTTTTCCCACTAGTTTTTGGAAAATGTGGAAGGAAAATGTCCTTTTTACACAAAGTTGTGAATTTTAAGATTTTTCCCACACAGCATGTGCATACTCAGAATTTCACCCCAAAATTCATTTTGATACTCCTCCCCAGTAAGGGGATACTACGTGTGTGAGACTTTTGCAATGTTTGGACTGATTATCTACTGGATATTTTATAATTGTACCCTAAAATTTAACTAACATTGTACCAAAAATGTTCCGTAATGCTCGCCGCTGTACTAGTGGTCAGAGAATAAAGCTTAGTGTAGCATCACCTATAGCAGTCCTCTTTCTTATGACCCAAGCAAACCTAACCAACTTGTACATGGCAACCCCCAGGAATGCCATATTCACTGGCCTGGAAGTACAGGAGGCCAAACAAAGGGTGAACAAAAGAGTTCCTGTGGTTCCACAAGTGCAGTTGCCTACAAAAGGACAGCTGAGACTGGTGTCTTACTGGAAATTAGTCATTGGGATGTGCAGATGGGCAGCAGGCAAAGACATGGTCAATAAACAGGCCAGGGTCTGGTCAGGTGACAGGCAGAGACAACACTGCACTGAGGTGGCAGTGATCAGGAACACTGATGCTGATGTGATGGTGATCAGGAACAGTGTTGCTGTCTGCACTGGTCTGGTGACACGGTATCTGGTGTGGCAGAAGTTGGGAACACTTTTGATGGCTTACACTGGTTTGGTAACACTGAGATAGGTGTGAGGGTGATCAGCAACACTGTTTACACTGGTCTAGTGACACTGGGACTTGTGTGGCAGTGATCAGGAACCCTGTGGCTGGTTTACACACTGGTCTAGTGACACTGGGACTGGTGTGGCAGTGATCAGGAACCCTGTTGCTGGTTTACACACTGGTCTAGTGACACTGGGACTGATGTGGCAGTGATCAGGAACACTGTTGCTGGTTTACACACTGGTCTAGTGACACTGAGACTGGTGTGGCAGTGATCAGGAACCCTGTTGCTGGTTTACACACTGGTCTAGTGACACTGGGACTGGTGTGGCAGTGATCGGGAACCCTGTTGCTGGTTTGCACACTGGTCTAGTGACACTGGGACTGGTGTGGTAGTGATCGGGAACCCTGTTGCTGGTTTGCACACTGGTCTAGTGACACTGGGACTGGTGTGGTAGTGATCAGGAATCCTGTTGGGGAAAGGGGAAATAAAAAAAAAATATATATAATTATGCTGAACTGCCAGTCCAACAGTCAGAACAAACTTCTGTTGCTCTAAGTTTTGTGAATCAAAATTAGTGTGGGTGTTTGTTTACTAATGATTTTTGTTTTAAATACACTAAGTCTATACACTGTGTGCAGAATTATTAGGCAAATGAGTATTTTGACCACATCATCCTCTTTATGAATGTTGTCTTACTCCAAGCTGTATAGGCTCGAAAGCCTACTACCAATTAGTACAGTTCAGGAAGAAAACTGGGTAAAACGGTTTCCTTTCCTTCAACGGATTATTAATACGTGTGGACTATATCCCACAACTACAGTAATTTGGTGTGGGGAAGAGTAATGACTCTACGTGTAGTGGATTATACGAATTAACCATCATCCGAAAGCTCGGATATGTCGAACCTCATTCTGTTGTAAGTATTTCTCCTACTACACCAGTTTTATGAGTAAACGGATTATTAAGACGTGTGTCACATATCTGAATCACATAAATTTTGTTTTTAGTAATCATTTGTTTGTGGGTGTGATTAAAACTAAGTGTTTTGAATCTCGTTGTCTTCAAACAAGACTGACAAC
>BLSH010496239.1:0-14111 GCA_018402905.1 Glandirana rugosa | reverse complement strand
TCAAGTAAGAACTTGAATCAGGGAGGAAGTTACTAGAACGTGGGTGGGTGTTGACGGGCCTTCCGGGTTGGTGGTGGTGACGTCGGAGGAGAAGAATAAAACTCGTGTTGCCCTGTGTAGTTCCATCTGAACTCTGACGGTTCTTTAGGATAAAGCTACAGGACTAGATATGCCAGTATCCCGCCATCGATGTTGGAGTTCTGCTCTTCCAAGGCAGAGGAGCATGGAAACATCGCAGCACAGGTACTCATGGTCCGGATGTGAAGTCTCAAAGGCACCAGGATTTCTTGGCAGTCTCAAGTCTACCTTGATGTGTCCCGTTGTGCTCAAAATAAGAAGAGGAGGCTGCAGTGGTGGTGGTTGGGCCTTCCGGGCAGTTGTGGGTGGGTGCAAGATCATTGAAGGAGGGACTAAGTTCAAGAATGAACTTCAGGGGGAACTGATGTGGAAATATTTTGATATTTTGGTAAAGTGATGTACATTTTGGTCAGACCCTTATTAGGACTGTGGAAATCCATATTTGCATCAAGGTGCTTCAAGATATCCCTTTGGTCTCTTTCAATTCAGAATTTGTCCCCTAAGATAGAGAGTTCTGAATATACCATGCCCAGTGAAATATATATATTTTACAGGAAACATATGTACTTTATGTATTTCATGGTTGTTTTTTATGAGAAATGGGCCTGGTTTGCGGTTTACAAGACTATTTCCTATTACAAAAGTTTTGTCTGGTGCCTTCAAAGAAAAACTCATGCATAGTAATGAAGGTGTTCTTTGTCTTCTTACATATTAACGCAGTTACCCTGTTGTCTTCGGGAGAGGCACTCAGACATCATGTCTCCAGCTAAGGCAGATTCTTAACATGTTAATTTGAGAACGGTTGGGGACCTTAATGTAAACATGGGAACCTGGTATCCTGTGCTGGCCTTGAAAAAGCAACAAGCTTCAATTCTGGCCAATCAGGAGTCAATGCAACTCCAGCCAATCAGGGAAGGCCTCTACCTGGATGGGTGGGCAGGGCAGAGAGAGGGCATAAAAGCAGTAACACAGACTTCTAATTTTCTCTTTGGCTGGTGATCCTACCATGGTGATGTAAGGTTCCCTGTATCCATATCTCCATTTTGCTGTGTTCCTTTTCTCTTTCCTTTCTTTCCTTAGTAACCTTTGTTTTTACATGGCAAAACCATTTTCGTTCTTGTATTCCTCACTTTGTATTTTAGCAATAACTTTGATACTTTTAAGATTGTAACATTTATGCCAGATTTGGTTATATTTGATTAGTGACTAGCTTCTTTTCTGTAAAAATAAATTAGATCTTTATTTTTTAGCAAAGGTGTCATTGATTATTGATTTTATTCGTAATAACCACACCAGCACTGGTTGATTCTTGTATAGATAAAAGGTTGTAATCACTTATATTATTTTTCATTAAGCGTATAAGTGTGTTAGGTAAAAATCGCTTTAACAGAACCGAGTCTAAGTACCCCCCAGATCTTCACCAGAGATCCCACAAAAGGCAGAAACTTTACGTTTGATAGCAAATGATGATCCAGCCCTAGTCATTTTCCCACCCACCATCACTGTTTTGTGATGGTTTTTATTATATTTTTAGCATATTTATGTTTTTTTTTTTACATTATTTTCATTCTTTCCTTATCAGGCTGTTCTTTCCCTGATAATAGAAACCATGGAAGGGAAGGCAAGGCTACAACTAAAATGCTTTCATACCATCATATCTTTGGATTAGGGAGGGTCAAGGATGTACCATTGGCTGGAGGAGACCAGTATGTGTTTGAGGTACCAGACTGCCCTGCTGTACATGTCACATAAGGGAAAATACCTCAGTTAATAAGTAGAAAACCAGTAGATAATATGATGACAGTTGAACGATTAGCTATTAGTCAGTTGTTGCAGACAGATATTGGTTCCTTAAAATGAGGGTGAGGTCACAGCAACCATAGTGACATGAGCTTTATCTGTGATAGGGAAGATATAAGGAGTGCTGCTGATAAAGTGCACAGGGAGATATTAGTGTAGGGATTGTAGGAATTGGCAGGTCTGTAGATGTAATCCCTTACTGAATGTCATAAAGATATTGAGAAAGAATTTATGAAATTATAACTTAATTAATTGTATCTTTGCTTATTATAATACGTCTATGCAATGTAAGACTGCCGTGTCATTAGGAAAACCTTTTACCCAACTCCATGTCATTTCATGTCTTGTCAGATAAAGTTGTAATCTGATTGAACTTTTAACTGTTATCATATCAATGTGACCTTTGTCATATGACCGTGTATTACCTTTTCTGGAAATCACCATCGCCATGTTATGATAATTCATTCACTCAAGGTCCCCCTATAATCCTTAGGATATAAAAAGAGATTTCATTCAATAAAATAGTACAGAATGAGATTCCTTGTGAAGTCTGTACTCTGTGACATCACATAACCTTACACCACCTGACAATTTCCTTATCAGAACTTGGCAAGTGAGCAGCCAGGACAGACAAGAGGACACCTTGGAAACTGACAATTATACAGACAACAGGGGGAACACAGATACCTATAGCCAGCTGGTAAGTCACTGTTGGATCTTCCTCTCTGTCTTCCACCTTTCCCTGTTTGAGGGTCTCCGGGAGCCCAAACTCTCTCCGGACCTTGTCTGGTGGTAAGTGTTGAGTGAGTTGCTGTGTAATTGGGAATACATGAGGAATGTGGAAGTTGCTGTATTACTGATGGAGGAACCCAAAACTATAGTCTGGGTGAAAGCATGAGAGTGTAAGAACAGAAGGTTCCATGTCATGTGATAGGGTGGTTGGTGCTGATTTCCCCCAATGGTAGAAGTAGGTGGCAATATTGGAGAATTAGAGAAGATAATGTCACTGGACAGTCCAAAATATGGTGATTAGACCTGTCTGGGATTATTCCAAAGATCACTGATCCTGTAAGATTGACACCAATAGGAGGCAGATAACCACAGCTGTATATGTAGAAGCATGGTATTGTTCCGTGTGTTACAAATGTCTTTCAAAATGATAAAATGGAACAAGAAGGAGGCTAACCCTATAAGGACAGAGGGAGCTTTTCATATTGAACAGTGGGAAAAGATAATTCTACATTACGGGCCACAGCTGGTTAGTGATGGGAGTTGACAGCACAGACATGGCTCAGAGAGAGGAAATGTATAGCAGGAATGGGACTGACTGAAATGTTTCATCCAACTACAGCAACTATATTTTATACTTGTCCTCATGAGGGTTATCCTCCTCCCTATGGAGTCTCTTTAATCAGAAAAGCCTCACATGAGAAAAAAGAACCCAAACATACAATATTGTTGGAGAAATATTAAACAATTTTGTTAGAAGGATTGATAAATCAGTATAGGGCCTCATACATACGGGTGTTATTAACGCCGCATTTTGGAGCTGTTTTTACAGCTTAAGAACGACACTCTATGGCCTAATATGCACATTGACATTTTTGAGCTGTAGATGGTGTCGGCATTCTTAAGCTGTAAGAAGAACCCAGGACCCGCGCATTCCGAAGCTGCAGCTGAGCCGGCAAAACACTCAAAAACATGGCTTAATGTTGTATACACAAAATTAAACCTCGCCAGGTGTTTCTCTGCCTCTATTCAAGATCAATGGTTCCCTATGGGAGCCCAATGATTTCAATAGGAGTCGAACCAGAAGTCGGATCCAACTTGCGGTGCGACTTGTGTGCAGAATATTTTGAAGGGGAACTCCCATACAAATTTAAAAAAAAAGTGTGTGGGGTTCCCCCTCAAGAGGTACCAGACCCTGGTACGGGTAAGGGTCTGTTATGGATTTTAAGGGGAACCCCCAGACCAAAAAAAAGTGTAGGGTCCCCCACAAAATCCATACCAGACCTTTATCCAAGCACGCAGCCTGGAAGGCCAGGAAAGGGAGTGGGGATGAGTGAGCACCCCCTCCTGGACCATACCAGGCTGCATGCCCTCAATATGGGGAGTATGGGTGCTTTGGGGCAGGGGGGCCCTGTGCCCCCACCCCAAAGCACCTTGTCCCCATGTTGATGAGGACAAGAGCCTCTTCCTGACAACCCTGGCCATTGGTTGTCATGGTCTGTGGTTGAGGGTTTATCGGAATCTTAAAGCCCCCTTTAACAATCCAGATCCCGGTCCCCCACCCTGTGTGAATGAGTATGGGGTACTTTTAACCCCTACCCATTCACCTGAAAAAAAATCAGCTTTTTTAAATATTTTATTAAATCAACTCCGGCTCTTCTCCCCCTCCAGCTCTTCTTTCTTCTGCTCTTTTGTGGGCTTTCTGTCTTCTGAGGGGTCTTCTGTCTTCTCCTGGGTCTCCTGTCTTCTGCTATTTTGCCGCTGTCTTCTCCCTTTCTCTTCTAGAGATGTTGACTTGTCGCTCTCTTCCACTTGAATGCCAAGTCCGTACTCCGTGTTGCCTTATATTGGCATGGGGTGAAGGCCCCACCTCTTATGACATCACAGCCCTGCCCCGGGATGTGCCATCATAAGGGGGCAGGCCCCATGATGACATCAGCAGGTGGCCCCGTCCCATGCCAATATAAAGCAATGCGCAGTACGGACTTGGCATTCGAGTGGAAGAGAGCGACAAGTCAACATCTCCAGAACAGAGAGGGAGAAGACAGCGGCAATAGAGCAGAAGACAGGCAACACAGGAGAAGACAGAAGACAGAAAACCCACAAAAAAGCAGAAGAAAGAAGAGCCAGAGAGGGGAGAAGAGCCGGAGTTGATTTAATAAAGTATTTTAAAAAGCTGTGTTTTTTTGGACACTTTTTTCCAGGTGAATGGATAGGGGTACAATGTACCACATACTCATTCACATAGGATGGGGGGCCGGGATCTGTGGGCCCCTTGTTAAAGGGGGCTTCCAGATTCTGATAAGCCCCCCGCACACAGACCCCAACAACCAATGGCCAGGGTTGTCAGGAAGAGTCTCTTGTCCTCATCAACATGGTGACAAGCTGCTTTGGGGTGGGAGGCACATGTTGAGGGCATGAGGCCTGGTATGGCCCAGAAGTGGGGTGCTCACTTGTCCCCACCCCCTTTCCTGGCCTGTCAGGCTGCATCCCCCGATAAGGGTCTGGTATGGATCCTGGGGGGACCCTATGCTGTTTTTTCAGCATGGGGGTTCCCCTTAAAATCCCTACCAGTCCGGGGGCGTGGCTTGCCGCGAACGGAGAGAGACGTGTCTCGGGAGTGCTCCGCTGGATCCACACTCCATCTGGGGGAATCCTAGCTCCAGAGGAACGGGTGAGCGAAGCGACCACATAGGTCTTTCTCCCTGTCCCTCTAGCTGTGCTCCGCACTAAAAATCGTGGGGATCGGCGGCACTCACACGCGACGGCCGGAAATTTAGGCCGCGGCTTTTCGCGGCCTACCGACCAGACCCTAGCGACATCACAAACGGAGATCCCGACCACCATCCATCCAACATCTGCCTTGCAACTGACCCCTGGGGGACCCCATAACACTCTTGATCACCCCTCAAGCTGACCTGGAGCCTTTACCAGCAACATAGACTGGGGTTCGGGCCGAGGCCTACTGTCTTCTATCATAGCCGCCATGTTGGATCAGGGAAGAACATAAGACAAAAAAAAAAGGGGGTCAAGCATAACAACTCCCTAGCCATCTACAAGAGGACTATAAAAAACAGACCTGACCACTAGGAACCCCAACAATAATAAGACTATTGGAAAACTTTACAACCTGGGTCTGGGAAGGGCATAGCCAGAGACAGGAAATGATGGCAAACTAACTGCAGAGCCCCGGAGTGTAACAGTGGAGTAGCGACAGCAGAGGCATCTCCAGGGAAAAACAGCATACCCACTCACACCATGTCTCGCAAGAGGAAGGACACACACAAACCACAAAAACTGACGGCGTTCTTTACCCAGCCACAGCAGAAACAAAATCAAGATGGCGCGGGTGCCTTCTCCACGCCACACACATGGCCCTTATCAAAGCGGAGTGGAGGGGAAGGTGGCAGCTATCAGCATCCACCCCTATGCTCAGCAAGTCCCATCTCTGGAAGCCCGGAGAAAGCCTGGTTCAAGCTCAGTGAACACCATCAACAGGAGGTGAGCCCTACCTGTGACTCCCAAGAGGACACTAGAGATTTGCCAGATTCCATTACATCTTTTCCCACTAGCAATCAACCAGTACTTGATACGACACTGAAAGATATGTTGGTATCCCTTAGAAGCACACTACATGCAGACCTATTATCATGCATGCAGAGATTCAACACTGAACTGACAGCAGTGGAAACCAGAGTCTCACATGTTGAAGACAAAATGGGGGAATTTGCTGATACGATCAATGACCTGGTAGATGCAAATGAGACACAGGACACCAACTACATATGGGTTAAAGAAAAACTGGCAAACTTAGAGGACAGGAGCAGAAGAAATAACATTAAAATCAGAGGCATTCCTGAATCTGTCAGCAACTCAGAGTTTAAGTCATATGCTGAAAATGTATTCTCCTCTATGCTACCAGACCTGACACCCACCGATCTCATAATTGACCGAATCCATCGCCTACCAAAGCCTTCCTTTATTCCTGCCCATATACCACGCGATGTCATCCTGAGATTGCATTTCTATCACATTAAGGACCAAATAATGCAAACCTCACGCAAACTGAGAAGCTTGCCTGAACCTTATGACAACTTGCAACTGTTCATGGATTTTTCGCAGTACACCATGCAACTGCGTAGAAACTTGAACACTATTACTAAGACACTGTGAAACAACAACATTCCCTATCAGTGGAAGTTTCCCACTAAACTCTCCATGCAATGGAAAGGCAGCTCCTATGTAATAACCTCTCTAGAAAAAGGCCTTAAACTGCTGAAATAATGGGATATTATCCCCATTCAAACTCCTCCATCTAGCCCTGGGAGATGGAAATCTACATCTGGAGGAGGAGCACTAGAGAACTCCACCCACCACGATGACACCTGAAGACACAAGTGGGCCTCGAAGAGGAACCACACCAGCTATGTTAATCTTACAGTTCACTTGATACAATCCTTTCCACGTTACACTCCTTGCTAAACAAAGCATTGTGCCTGACTTACCCCCCACAATCTGAGCAGTATGACACTGCACTCTGGTTGTTAGACCTTCCCTTTAGTTACCCTCACAGGTCCTATTTTTGTTGACTGTTCACATTTTATTCTTGTGGCTATTTTCTCTTATCCTTTTTTTCTGCTTGTCTACGTGTGTTATTTTTATTTTTATTTTTTTTTTTACTTTAACCACATATTTCTCAAGATTTAACAGCATAGTCATAAGCCGGAACAACTGGCATTGCGAGATCGGTCCACCAGAAGTCGCATCAAGAGCATTCTACTCAAGAAACCATTTATGATGATTACCTCTGCAAGGGTGAGTGACTTCTGTACATACATCACATTTTTCAGTTTCTTACAAATATGAGAATTGACCTCCTGTCCATCAACGCGAGGGGTCTAAACCACCCTGCTAAAAGGGCCTCATTATGGAGGGAGACTAGTGCCCATAAAGCCAACGTTCTATGTGTCCAAGAGACACATTTTCACTTAAATAACTCACCAACATGCACAAATAATAATTACCCCCATATTTTCAAATCCTGTATGCCAGCTAAAAAAAGAGGGGTTATGATTGCCATAAAAGACACAGTGGCGTTTACACTCCGCAAGGAAGATTTATTATCTTAGTCTGCGACATAAACTCTGCTACATTCACGCTGGTCAACACATATGTCCCTAACAACCACCAGATACGCTACTTAAACTCACTCCTCAGGAAAGTCCAAAAGGTCCAGAAGGGATTACTACTGATCTGTGGAGGCATCAACTTTACTGCTAACCCCCAAATGGACTCAACCTCTACCATCCACAAAAGACTTCCAACATTACGAGACTTCCTTTTAAAAAAGGACCTCTACGACATCTGGAGATGTCAACATGCAAGCGAACGGGACTACTCATACTTCTCGGCTAGCCATAGCTCTTACTCACGCATAGATTTTTTTTTGGTGGACAAATGGCTCTTGCAAAAAGCCTTAAAGTCTTCTATAAATACAATTACCTGGTCTGACCATGCGTCAATTTCTCTAACTATCAGCGATGTCTATCCTTCCAACTCCATCTTTGTGTGGAAAGTGAATGCATCACTTCTGCAGTCCCCACAGACGAGGAAACACATAGAAGATAACCTAGAGGGGTATTTTTCCCGCAATGCACCCTCTGTGGAGAGTCCAATGACATTGTGGAATGCACACAAGGCATTCATCAGGGGACTCTTTATTCAGCTAGGGGCACAGGAGAGGAGAAAGAGGCAGCGGCAGCTGGACACCCTGATCTCCAATATCTCATCCCTAGAAAAAGAGAACAAAAAAAAACCTCTCCCCCAAAATAGCACTAAACTCTCTGAACTTCGATACCTCCTTTTGCACCAATTTGAACGATCATCCCAAAGGATGAAAATGCTCTATTATTCTAACAACAACAAGGCAGGGAAACTATTAGCAAGAAGGCTACAAGGACAGCACACCAAAACTAGAATACCATTCCTATTCCATCCCATCTCTCAAACACAGGTGTATGACCCATAAGGCATAGCTAACGCGTCCAGGGCCTACTATAGTTCCCTATACAATCTGCAAGATAATAAAGATACTCCCCAACCAACATCCCAAGATATCGATGACTTCCTCTTTCAAATTCAACTTCCTAAGCTCTCCGAGAGTCAAAAGGACACTGTAAATGCCCCATTCACGACACCTGAAACCATCAGAGTCATCAACACCCTCCCCAATAATAAATCCCCGGGCCCTGACGGCCTTTCCAGAGAGTACTACAAAATTTTTAAAACTCAACTGAGCCCACATCTATGTGCGGTGTTCCAAGCTGCTGCTGTCTCGGCCTCATTTCCTCCAGAAATGTTAGATGCTTTAGTGGTCACAGCCGGGTAAACCACCAGACAAAGCACAAAATTTTCGTCCAATATCGCTCCTAAACAACGACGTTAAACTTTATGCGAAAATAATTGCCCTCAGACTCACCGACATAATGCCAACATTAATAGACGGGGATCAATCAGGATTTACCAAGGGGCGCCAATCATCCGACACCACCAGAAGTTTATTAAACCTCATACACCTAGCAAGGAAATCAAAAACACCTTCTCTGCTCCTGGCTTTGGATGCAGAGAAGGCATTTGACAGAATACACTGGGGATATCTCAGAGCAACCCTAATTAAGTTTGGATTTATGGGACAGATCCTCTCTGCAATCTTAGCCCTATACACATCTCCCTCTGCCAGAGTATACACTTCAGGGTCCCTATTAGAACCCTTTAAAATTACCAACGGGACGAGACAGGGGTGTCCACTTTCACCCCTGATATTTAACTTGCTCATGGAACCCCTTGCCTCATACATCAGGCAGCACCCCAAAATTCATGGGCTCACTGCAGGCAGTAAAACACATGTAATTAGCCTATTCTTGGATGACATCATCCTCATGCTAACCCGCCCCGCCACTTCACTTCCCACAATATATGACAGCCTCCGCCTATTCAACAAAGTATCATACTACAAAGTCAACGAAGGGAAATCACATATCTTAGACATTGGAATACCCTATAACACCAGGGAAAAACTGCAAAAAACGTACCCTTTCTCATGGGAAGACAATGGAATCCCTTACTTGGGAATAACATTGACCAAGTCCTTAGAAGATAGCTATGCAGCCAACTACGCCCCTTGGATAAACAAACTTAAAAAAACAGCTTTTATCTATAGCAAAACATGAATTGTCCTGGTCAGGTCGATTAGCTGCCTTCAAAATGCAGATTTTACCCCAGATTTTATACACATTTAGAACAGTAAACATACCAGTACAGCAATCCTTCTTTAAGACCTTACAAGCTATCCTGAACTCATACTTATGGCAGGGGAAAAGAGCCAGATATGCATTCCGCAAGTTGGTTAAAATTAGAGGGGCGGGAGGTCTTGGGCACGTAGTGCTATACGATTACTATTTAGCTGCCATTTTATCACAAAGCAAACATTGGTTTGCCTACCCCCACAGTCCTACATGGTGCGAATTAGAAGCATTGGAAGTACCCAATCAAGAACTAGTACAATACTTACATGCACATCATTTTTTGCCAAGAGCACCTATCTGCATTTCCCCCACCATCCAAGCCACACTTAAAGCGTGGCAGATCCTCCTAAAACAAGTAGATAATACACAAACTACCACAAATCTTCCTATCCCGTTGGCAACTCTGTCTAACCTATCTCCTGCGCTATCACTGAGGAAATGGATCACACATGGCATAACACATATCTCAGATTTATATCAGGCAGACTTCCCAAAAACATTCTCAGCCTTAGCAGAAAAATATGCACTGGCAAATAATGAACAATTTAACTATCTCTGGGTTAAATCTATTTTACGCAACATTCCAGTTGACCAATGCAAGGTCCCGACTAAAGTAGCTAGACTTCTAAAACCAGAAAATAGCTCCAAAGGGGGAATTTCTATATTCTATGCATCCATAAACAACAAAAATATATTCCTTAAGTCTCCCCCCATGCTGGCCTGGGAGGAGGAACTGGGCTCGTCCTTCTCCCCGGACCAATGGCAGAAAGCTATCACCACAAATTACTCAGCGTCCAAATGTGTCGGACTATGGGAACTTTCGCATAAAATCACACTAAGGTGGTACTTAACTCCGTATCGCATTTCCAAAATTTATCCTGGGACATCCACGAACTGTTGGAGACAATGTGGAGAAGTAGGGACCATATATCACATCTTTTGGGCTTGCAGCAAACTAGCCAAAGTTTGGCCACAGATATTTACTATAATTTCAGAGATTGCGGGCTTTAGGGTAAGACCAACACCCCATCTAGCCATCCTGAATTTAGGCATCGATGAAATCCCCCACAATCTTAGGACAGCGATAACCCACATACTTCTGGCAACGAGACTCTCTATTGCTAGAAGGTGGAAATCCCCTCTCATACCGTCTGTAAAAGACATAATCTAACTGACACACACACACCACAACTATGAAATAAAATTTGCCTCTTCCCAAGGTAGACTTGAACAGACAAGCACTCTGTGGGCCCCTTGGTCTGACTGGTACCAACAAAGATCAACTGCTGACCGATATGGAGACACTCCTCCACCACCAGACTCTCGTGCGGACAGCCCGACCTGGCAATAACTAGCTGAATTTATTGTTATCGCAATGATATGTTGAAAAAGCTCTCTTCTCTTCTCCTCTGTTTCTCTTTCTTTTCTTTCTTCTTTCTCTATCCTTCTTTTCTTCTTCAGCCAATGTTGATAATTCTTTTGTGAAAGCTACGTAATATAGTTGCCCAATATAGCGCTACCAGTCGATAGGCGGTGGCTCCCGCTCCTTCCCCCCGAAACACTGCCCTAGAGACCTCAGATATGACAATGGACAAATTATCGATGTGATATGTTCTTTTTTATATATTTGTTTCACTGTTACTCATTTTATACATAAATTATACTTTGCCTAATTTGTACGAGCTACTGCGTACACAACCATTCTGGCTCTATAGAGTCATAGAGCTATATATCCATCAACATTGTTGCTCCGAAATGTATTGCTTGGCATTCCAGAACTGTCAACCTTTTTTGCGGATAAACTATAGAGATATTGCATTTTAAAGGCGGGCGAGGTTGCCCCTTACCCCTGCCACAGTTAAGATCCCGTTGGGGTGCCAGGGGTGTGGGGTGGCATCCTGTAATAAGCAGACTGTACACCTATCTGTAACCATTGCCGTGTTTCTATGGGTTTTTGATTACATAAGACATCATTAACCAAACATGTGTAAACTCTAGTAAGCTCTAAAGGCATAGTATGTCTGATTTATGTTTATTACCTTTTACCTTTGTATTACTGGTTTTATTTGGAAAAATTTATAAAAAAACGATTGCAATTAAAAATCCCTACCAGACCGAAGGGTCTGGTACCTCTTGGGGGAACCCCATGCAATTTGGTTTTAAATTTGTGCGGGAGTTCCCCTTCAAGATCCTCTGCACACAAGTCACACCGCAATTCGGATCATCAGGACCCGACTTATGGTGCGACTTATATTCAAATCAATGGGCCATAGGGAACCATTGATTTTGAATAGAAGCAGAGAAATGCCTATGAAAGCTAGCACGGAAAAAGGTGCATTGACATCAATGCATAACGCTGATAAAATCACATTTTTAACACAGATTTTTTCCTGGCGTTGGTACCGACATCACTGCTCTTTTTTTAAATGCCCGTGTGTATGAGGCCTAGAAGTGATAAATACAATAAAGTGCAGTGCTCCCCTTATATACAAAATACTGCGCTCTTATAATCAAAGTAAAAGAGGTGGAAGAACATTTGTGATAAATAATAACTCATTTCACATGGTAAGTGTCCCATGAAAAACCTTAAAGTGAATTTAAAGTCCATCCAATGTGTCCTTTATAATTAAATAAATAATATAACCCCAAATAAATGTCTCTGAAATATCCAGAGCTTCTTCATCCAAATCTCAATATAAGATCCAGAAAACCGTGCATGGTGGACTACAAAACACCTCCTTCCCAAAACACAGATCCTGTGCTTTCCTTTCTGTACAGTGACTAATATAATGCTGATTGGTCACGTCACGTAGCAAATGTATTTGGAGTGCAGCCTGATTGGAGGATTCAAATAGGGGCTGCTGGGTACAACCCATGTGATAAGGAAAAGCAATGGGTGGGCCTTTGAAGTAGAAAACAATTCCCAGTAACACCAACTGGGAGGCTAGGAGTGGTATAATGGAGGAACACTCTCCATGCTTTATATATATTCCCATCTCACTAAAATATATTCCTATTTACAATATTATTACAATTATTACATATTTTATGGGAAATCTCCCTTAACAGATGTAAATAAATTATCACTGGGCCCCAATTATGAACAGAACCCCCAATATCCATTCTAAAATCTAGAAATCAATATTAGAGTGCCATTTATTTACATAAAAAATCCCCAAATGAATTGTAGAATATAAGAGCCCAGTATTACATTAGCTGCACTAGGACTGTATGAAGCCTGACTCTAACAGACATTTTAATAGACGTGTGCAATTTGTTTTGTTCCAAATACATCTCTTTATGGAATTAGACAAATTTGTTAATTCGGAAATATTCAAATTAACGAAAACACATTTAACAAATTTTCCCGATATTCAAAATTCAGAAATTCAAAAACTAGAAAAAGAAAAAATCCGAAAATTCAAAAAAAAGATCGAAAATTTGGAAATTCACAAATTTGGAAATTCCAAAATTCAAAAATGTGAAAATTCGAAAATAAAAATTTGAAAACCTGAAAATTTGAAAATCTGAAATAATAACTAACTAATACTAACTATTACTAACTATTAAATTAATAAATATATAGGTATTGGAATTTCCTTTCAAATTGGACTGTTAGTGAGCATAACGAATACGAATTTATCCGAAGTTACGAATTATCCGAAATAACAAATGCATCATATCTATATGAATGGAGCGTAACAAAATAATAATAATAAAAAAGTATTATTATTATTATTATTATTATAATTATTTATTATTGATTCATTATGTTCCATTTGTTTAGATGTGGCATTTGTTATTTCGAATAAATCGTAACTTCAGATAAATTCGTATTCGTTACATTCACCAAAAGCCAAATTTAAAAGGAAATTCCAATAGCTATAATTTAATAGTTAGTTATTATTAGTTAGTTAGTTATTACTTTGGATTTTTAGATTTTAGTTCTTTTAAATTTTGGAAATTTCAGATTGTCTTTCTTATTTTTGGATTTTCAAATTTTTGAATTTACAAATATTCGAATTTTTGGATTTCGAAATTCAAATTTTTGAAAAATTACGACTTTATTTGAAATAACAAAATTCAATCATAACTAGTGTTGAGCGAACCCGGACTGTAATGTTCGGGTCCGTACCGAACTTTAGGGTGTCCGTGGCACGGACCCGGACCCGGACATTTCAAAAATCGTTCGGGTTCGGT
>BLSH010496177.1:105383-127619 GCA_018402905.1 Glandirana rugosa | reverse complement strand
AAGATCCAATGATCACCAAGGATTAATTTGTCAACAGAAGGCATCACGTTCTTCTTCAAAATGACCTGGTATTTCTGGGAATCCATGATGCCAGGTACACAATCAAGATTGCCAGTTCCTGCCGCAGAAAAACAGCCTCACATCATTATTGACCCACCTCCGTGCTTGACAGTGGGGATGGTATTCTCCTGGTCATAAGCCTGACCTTTTGCACGCCAGACATACCGCTGGTCCATATGTCCAAAAAGTTCCAGTTTGGTTTCATCAGTCCATAGAACTGTCTCCCAGAACTCTGTAGTTTTGTCCAAATTCCTCCTGGCATATTCTAGTCGACTCCTGATGTTCCTTGAGGTCAAGATTGGAGTGCGTCTTGGGGTCCGGCCATGAAGTCCTTGATTATTCAGTGCACGTCTTATAGTTGCCACTGAAGCACTTGTACCAGCCTTCATCATGTCATCCTGTAGCTGTCTTACAGTCACACGGGGGTTTTTCTTAGCTGCCCTGACTAAGTTGCTAAGGGCCCTTGATGAAATTGTGAGCTTTCTTCCACGGCCAGGCAGGTTTGCAGCTGTTCCATACGTTTATGGCCTCATACACAAGGACGTTTTTTGACGCCGGCGTTTTCTGGCATTTTTTGCAGCTCTCCATGTTAGTCAATGGCCCCATAAAAACGTTGGCGTTTCTGAGCTGTAGGTGGCGTCGGCGTTAGTGAGCAGAAAGTAGAACCCATGGCCATCGCGTTCTGAGGCTGTAATGTTTTGAAGTTTTTTGACGCCGATGCCACAATATGCCAACTAACGCCAACAAACGCCACCTAATATTGTACCGGCGTTTTCTGGCGTTTTTTGACGCCGACGTTTTTAGGTTGAAAAATAGCAGAGGGATGATTTTTTTTAAAAAAACGCCTATTGACGCCGACGCTCACTAACGCTCAAAAACGCCAATGCATAACGCCGAAAAACTTCGACTTTTTTTCCTTGACGTCGGACCCGACGTTTTGTTTATTTTTTTAGATACGCCCGTGTGTATGAGGCCTTAAACTTCCTTATAATGCTCCCAATGGTGTCTCTTGGAATGTTAAATCTTTTGGAAATCTTGTTATACCCAAGGCCCTTCAGATGTGATGAAATAATCTCCTCTCTCAGCTTTTGTGGAAGCTCCTTTGTCTTTCCCATGATTGCAACTCACCTTGAACACCTTCATGGTCGGGGTTTATATATGCATCACAGCTGAAGCAAATGAAGGATCGTTATAGAGTTGCCAAAGGCTTAATGATGTTTCAGCTCCACTCCACTAGGCCATAAAAACTGTCAGAAAGCTTTAGAAACAACAATATTATATAGGGGTTGAATAATTGTGACATGGCGATCTTAACAAAATATACTGTTACACACAAATACTACATCATACATTTTCTGTGTTGATTTTATGTATCACTAAACTGAATAAGAAGCCATCCAAAGCAGAATCCTGCACTTTGAAAAGATTTTTATTTATAAATCCTTAAAACTCTTTAGGGGTTGAATATTTCTGATTGCAAATGTATATATATATATATATATATATATATATATATATATATTTTTTTTTTTTTTTTTTTTTTTTTTTTATTTAATGTTAAATTATCTTTTATTACTTTCTAAGACTCTTCAAACATTTAGACTGTATTATATAATGTTGCATGGGGCAAACATTAGAGAATATATAATGCCTCAGGTACATTTTCAATAGCAAAAACAATATTGTTAGGGCATATTGCACTTAAGTGTTTTATAAAGTCAGCTTTAGTAACATATATAGAAGAATTCATAGAATTGTTGAAGAATACTCACCACTTCCTACAAATACCCTATTCAAATTTTCAATTTGCATAATGGTATATGAAAGAAACATGGATGATGTGATGATGTTATGTGTGCATTAGTGGTGCTTTTTAGTAGATCAAACTTGTTCTAAATAGAGATGTTTACGTGCAGTATATGACTTGGCTCTCTGAATAGATATTCAAAACAATTTTCTAAAATTCCTTAAGTGCATTAGATGTAATAGATTGCTATCCAGGTTTTGTAGTCATTGTAAACCATGGGTAATGGCATCATCTATTGCAAAAACATGTAGATATTTTCTGTAGATTTGACCAAACCAGGTTGTGATTCTTAAAAGAATATTTGCATCATAATGTAATTTTTTAAATATGTTATGTATATCTATATTTTTTTTCCATAAACTTTTTATTGATGTACAAGAGAGGTAAATGCATACAATGTGAACATTATATATGGCATGCAAATAAACTGCGGACCATCAATGGCTTGCAAGCCATGCAGTATGACAAAGATAATATAAAAGCACATTCAGGGATTCATATAAGCAAAATGGCCGTTGAGCAACTCAGTTGAATCAGAGTAACATAACAAAGAGATCAGAGAGTAAAAGAAAGGGGATAAAAAATGGGGAAAGAAGGGGAGAGGACAGGGGGAGAGGAGGGGGGAGGGGAGGGGGAGAGGAGGGGGAGGGGAGGGGGGAGGGAGGGAAAAAGGAAGAATGGGAAAAGGATCAGAGGGGAGAGGAGTAAAGAGATTAGGATAGCTGGACTGGGTATACCTGCCCACCCCACCTGTCAGCTCAATTTGGACTTTCTCATTCTCCACAAACAGCTTGTGTGACAATCCGTTATCTAAGAATCATAGGATCGTAAACTCTCGGTGGTTTTAAAGTGGGTCCAACATGCCCACGTACTTGTAAATTTTTGTATCTGCTCTTGAGAAGTATAGATGAGTTCCTCCATCTCCTCTATTTTAGAAAGTCTAGTGAACCATTCTCTGATAGTCGGAGGGTGTATGGATCGCCAATGTATCGGAACTCAGAGTCTTGCTGCATTCATCATGTGCATAGCCAAGGATTTGTTATATTCTTTTTTTAGACAGGGTTGTGTGGTGTAATAGGTATTGCACTGGAGTGTAATGTAAGGCAAATGTGGTGACCTGTGCAATGATGTTGTGTACTTCTTTCCAGAAAGGCTGGAGATGTTAGAAAGTCTAGTGAACCATTCTCTGATAGTCGGAGGGTGTATCGATTGCCAATGTATCGGAACTCAGAGTCTTGCTGCATTCATCATGTGCATAGCCAAGGATTTGTTATATTCTTTTTTAGACAGGGTTGTGTGGTGTAATAGGTATTGCACTGGAGTGTAATGTAAGGCAAATGTGGTGACCTGTGCAATGATGTTGTGTACTTCTTTCCAGAAAGGCTGGAGATGTTAGAAAGTCTAGTGAACCATTCTCTGATAGTCGGAGGGTGTATCGATTGCCAATGTATCGGAACTCAGAGTCTTGCTGCATTCATCATGTGCATAGCCAAGGATTTGTTATATTCTTTTTTAGACAGGGTTGTGTGGTGTAATAGGTATTGCACTGGAGTGTAATGTAAGGCAAATGTGGTGACCTGTGCAATGATGTTGTGTACTTCTTTCCAGAAAGGCTGGAGAGATTCACGACCCTACCAAATGTGGAGCATAGTCCCTTCTGCTTTACTACATATCCAGCATGTATTAGGTATAGATGGGGAGAATTTATGAAGGGCGAGATGGAGTTCTATACCATCGGGTTTAAATTTTGTGGCAGTTTTCTTGGATGGCTACATTCAGGGAACCCTTGTGTGTGTATTCATGAATAGCCTCCCACTCCTCGTCAGAGAAGGAAGCCTGCAATTCCTTCTCCCGTGCTATACGCGCGGGATCCAAGATGGTGTGGGGCTCTTCCAAGAGCAAGGCATATATGGATGATATTAAGGGCTTGACTTACTAAAGCTGGAGAGTGCAAAATTTGGTGCAGTTGTGCATGGTAGCCAATCAGCTTCTAAATTCAGCTTGTTCAATTAAGGTTTGACAATAAAACCTGGAAGCTGATTGGTTTCTATGCAGTGCTGCACCAGATTTTGCACTCTCCAGCTTTATTAAATCAACCCCTAAGTGTCTTTGTGGTGATTCCCATGTGCATAAGGATTCAAATGGTGTGAATTTTCTTGTCCATGTTGATGATGAGGCCTGTGTGGAGAAAAAGTGTTGTATCTGTCTGTACGTCCAGAAAGGAAATGAGTTGGTTAGTGAGATGTCAGCCATGCTCTCATATGAGCAAGGGGAGCCTTTCAAGAAGAAGTGATGTGCCAAGATATCTTTGTAAGGCCATTTGCGGCCCAGAAACTAGCTTATGTTGCCCGGAGAGAAGTCCAGGTTTCCTTTAGATTTTGCTGCATGAGTAAAGGCTGCCAGGGAGAGTTGAATGAGTGGATGTGTCAGGATCTCTCTTGGTCAGTGTCGAGGGAGTAGCCAGGGGAGAGTATGAATTGGAAATTGGGTGAAGGAGGTTTATGGATATACCCAGAGTTTCCTGGATTTGTGGATATTCCAATCTACAATTCTTGTGAGGTGGCAGGCTAGATAATATTTGTGAAGATCCTGTAGGCCAATTCTCCCTTAGTCTTTATACGCTTTAGCCGGGTATATTTGATACGTGGTGGGGAGTTTCTCTATATGAATATTGAACAGGCCCATCCGTACGTTGCAAAGAAGGATTCCGGTAGGTGAATTGGGACGGTCTGCATTAAGTACAGGAAACGTGGGACAATGACCATTTTAAGCAAAGCGGATCGGCCAAACCACGAGAAATGTAATCCCGCCCAATCCTTTAGGTCCGATTGGGCCTTATTCCATGCCACTTGAAAATTACATCTGCATAAATCTGTCAGTTTGGTGGTAATCTGGATTCCTAGATACATTATTGCATCCCTTTTCCAATGGAGAATAACTCTGGCAATGCTCTACTTCCTGGGTTGTAAGGGAGACATTCAATACGTGTGATTTTGCATAGTTGATTTTGAGGTTTGACAGGGTACCAAAGTAGTCTATGTTTTTTAATAAATTTGGTAAGGTAATGTGAGGTGGCCTCAGGGAAAGAAGGATGTCGTCTGCAATTGCAGCAACCTTGTACTCTCTATCTCCTATCCGGAGTCCCGTAATGTCAGGGTTCAATCTTAATTTGTTGAGAAAGGGTTCCAGGGTAAAGACAAAGATCAGGGGGGACAATGGGCATCCCTGATGGGTTCCATTGCTGATATTGAAGATGCCAGTAAAATGGCCGCTAACCCAAACATTCACGAAAGGAGTGGAACACAGTGCTAAGATATGGGCCACTATGCGTGACTGGAGTCCGACTGCTTTCAGAACCTCATGCATGTGGTCCCAGGCCACCCTTTCAAATGCCTTCTCCTAGCCCAGCGATAAGATGGGGTTTTAGATTATGTCAGCCAATGGTGGAGGTTTAACGCTTGGATCATGTTTTCCCTGGCTTCTCTACATGGTATAAAGCCCACCTGGACTAAAGATATGAGGTTAGGCAGGAGGGGCAACAGTCTATTGGCCTGTATCTTTGCATAAAGTTTTATATCCACGTTTAGTAGGGATATGGGTCTATAATTGGAGACTTGCGGTGCATCCTTACCCTCTTTAGGAAGGACCGTTATATGGGCACCTAACATGCATCCTGTTGATGTATTAGGGTTAGAGAGGGCATTTAAAGAAGAAAGTAACCTAGGAGACAAGATTTCCATGAAACATTTGTAGTACAGTAATGTAAGGCCATCGGGCCCGGGACATCTGCTTCATGGGAGTCTGCAGTTCCATTTCAGAAAAAGGGGGCTTTCCATCTCTTTGGCCTGTTATGGGGGATAGAAACTCTCTGATCACTTCCATTCTAGATTCTGGGGGTATTGGGTTTGAGCCATCTGAGCGCAAGTTATAAAGCTTAGAATAATAGCGTTCAAAGCCTTTAGCTATATCCTCATTGGTCGAGTAGAGTGTGCCATGACGGTCGCAAATTTGGTGAATAGTGAGAGAGGATCTAGAAGCTTGCACTGCACATGCCAGAAGTCTTCCATTTTTATTACCATGCTTATAGAATACCTTTTGGCAGAGCACATATTGTCACATTGTACGTTTCCCCAGTTCCTCCAGTAAAAGAGAGTGAGTATGGGACTTTTGTGAGCAAGAATGTTTATGGACAGTTTCTAAGCGTTTAATATCGTCAGTGCCCTGACCGTCTCCTGGCGTTTTCTTTTGGTATCTAGGGCCATTAATTCCTCCTGGATCCCACATTTGTGTGCCAACCATAAGGTGACTGGGGAAATATCTGGGGTGGCGTTCTCTGCAAAATATAGCTGAAGTCATGATTTGAGTTGGGAAATAATTTCTGGGTCTTTCAACAAAGACGGGTTTAAATGCCAAGTTTTAGTCCTGGGGATTGATTCGGGAGAAGTCAAGGTGACCAAGATCGGATGAGGGTGCGATAGGAACATTGGTTCTATCATTGTCTCCTTAAAATAGGGTAGATCTGGCTGTGAGAGAAAGAAGTAGTCTATTCTTGAATATTTTTGAAACGGGATAGGGTAGAAAGTGTAGTTTCTGTCTGATGGAAACAAAGTGGGCCAGGTGTCATGTAGCGCTAGACCCTGAAGTTGTAGTTTGATCTGGCATAGTGCACGATATGTCAGTGTAGAGGTGCCCAAAGAGGTGTCTATGTCAGGGTTCAGTGGCACGTTAAAGTCTCCTCCCAAGATGACTATTCCCTCACTGATGGACAATAGTAAGTTACATATAACCTAAAGAAGGAGACCTGGTGTTCATTTGGACAATAGATGTTTGCCAGTGTTACTGGCTTAGAAGCAAATTGGCCCTTGATGAAAATAAATCTACCCTCCGGATCTACAAGGGAGTCCAACATCTGGAATTGTGTGTGCTTAGAAATCAGTATGGATACTCCCTTAGTTTTGGCAGAGGGGTTCGTTGAATGAACAACTGTCTGATAGAGGTTGGTAAGTTTGGGAATGGAGTCCGAACAAAAGAGGGGTTCTTGGAGAAAGAGAAACTGGGCATTATAATCTTGGAAAGTGCGGACAAGACTTGCGTTCTTTGCTCCGGTATATTCAAACCTTTGACGTTGAACAAAGCACATTTTAATGCCAGAGGTTATCGGTTATTTGGATTCTTCTGCATGGTTCAGTAACCCTCCTTCCCCCCTTAGATTAGGATGCAAGCCGAGTAGGGGTGTGTTTTAGCCCCTTTAGGCACGTGAAAGAGTCTCTGAATACTTGAATACTTTAAGGAGACCGGTGAAAGGGGGAGCAGGTCGGGGGAAGTATTAGTAGAGAAAAAAAAAACGGGGGAGGGAGAGAGAGGGGGGGGGGTTAGAGGGGTAGGGAAAGAAAGAAAAGTAAAAAGAGAGAAATGGGGAGTGAAATAGCGGAAAAGAAAGGAATGATAGAGGGGTGAGAGGGGGAAGAAGAGAGCTTGTGAAATTCACAAGCAATGTGTAGAAGGAAATACTAGAGGTGGCAATAGAGAAACTATGTCACCTAAAAAAATTTGTCTGATATTATGTCTGTGGCCGCGGTTGTCAAGATCTTCAGCATGGCATGCAGATCAAGTAAATGGGGTAGCTGGGCGTCATAAGTGTGTTGCACTTTTCAAATAGCCTCTCCGTGGATATGTGTGGTCTGTTCCACACTTGTAAGGCGTTGAGCTACCCAGGGCCGGTCCTACCATGGGTCCCAGTGGGTCCATAGGACCCAGGCGGCAAATTGAGAGGGGTGGAAGAGCAGGGCCAGTGCTAGCTACACGATCCACATCGGGTGCTGGCTCAGTGAGAGTGTCCATGATGCCCAACACAGTGGTGTCCCAAACAGCTGTGGCACTCTCACTGAGTCTGCACCTGATACATCAGTGACAGCCAGAGCCCGGAGATCAGTGTGAGTCTCCTCCTTGCTCTGCCCATATGACAGAGGCGAGAGGAACTTTCTAAAATGAGGCCCTGAGCAGGGGTGGCACCAGGTAAGTGCAGGCCATTGAAGGAGGCGAGGGGGGTCAGGAAGAAGTGTAGAGAGTCAGCATACTGATCAGCAGATCCAGCACCAAGATCCCTCCATTTTCCACTGACACACCATTCCTAAACAGAGTGATCTGGAGGGGTGACAGGGACAGCCTGAACTGGAGGGGGGAGAAGGAGGGACAGTATACAGCACAAGGACGCTCTACATATACTACACTAGCCTGTCTATATACCCTAGTAGCTTGTCTGCATACCCTAGCCTATTTGTATACCCTATTAGCCTGTCTATATACCCTAGTAGCCTGTCTATGTACCCTAGTAGCCTGTCTATATACCCTAGTAGCCTGTCTGTATGCCCTAGTAGCCTGTCTGTATACCCTAGTAGCCTGTCTGTATACCCTAGTAGCCTGTCTTTATACCTTAGTAGCCTGTCTATATACCTTAGCCTGTCTGTATACCCTAGTAGCCTGTCTATATAACCTAAACTGTCTATATACCCTAGCCTGTCTGTATGCCCTAGCAGCCTGTCTGTATACCCTAGTAGCCTGTCTGTATACCCTAGCCTGTCTGTATACCCTAGTAGCCTGTCTATATACCCTAACTTGTCTATATAACCTAGCCTGTCTGTATACCCTAGAAGCCTGTATGTATACCTTAGCCTGTCTATATACCCTAGTAGCCTGTCTGTATACCCTAGTAGCCTGTCTATATACCCCAGTAGTCTGTCTGTATACCCTAGTAGCCTGTCTATATACCATAGTAGCCTGTCTATATACCTTAGCTTGTCTATATACCCTAGTAGCATTTCTGTATACCCTAGTGGCCTGTCTGTATACCCTAGCCTGTCTGTATACCCTAGCCTTTCTGTATATCCTAGTAGCCTGTCTAAATACCGTAACATGTCTACATACTCTAGCCTGTCTGTATACCCTAGTAGCCTGTCTGTATGCCTTAGTAGCCTGTCTGTATACCCTAGCTTGTGTATATACCCTAGTAGCCTGTCTGTATACTGTAGCCTGTCTATATACCCAAGTAGCTTGTCTGTATACCCTAGTAACCTGTCTGTATACCCTAGTAGCCTGTCTGTATAAAGTAGCTTTTCTATATACCCTAGTAGCCTGTCTGTATATCTTAGCCTGTCTATATACCCTAGTAGCCTGTCTGTATATTTTAGCCTATCTATATACCCTAGTAGCCTGTCTGTATACCCTAGTAGCCTGTCTATATTCCCTAGTAGCCTGTCTGTATACCCTAGTAGCCAGTCTATATACCCTAGCAGCCCATCTATATACCCTAGCTTGTCTATATACCCTAGTAGCATTTCTGAATACCCTAGTAGCCTGTCTGTATACCCTAGCCTGTCTATATACCCTAGTAGCCTGTCTAAATACCATAACATGTCTATATACCCTAGCCTGTCTGTATACCCTAGTAGCCTGTCTGTATACCCTAGCTTATCTATATACCCAAGTAGCCTGTGTGTATACCTTAGCCTGCCTATATAGCCAAGTAGCATGTCTGTATACTGTAGCCTGTCTATATACCCAAGTAGCTTGTCTGTATACCCTAGTAACCTGTCTGTATACCCTAGTAGCCTGTCTGTATAAAGTAGCTTGTCTATATACCCTAGTAGCCTGTCTGTATATCTTAGCCTGTCTATATACCCTAGTAGCCTGTCTGTATACTTTAGCCTATCTATATACCCTAGTAGCCTGTCTGTATACCCTAGTAGCCTGTCTATATTCCCTAGTAGCCTGTCTATATTCCCTAGTAGCCAGTCTATATACCCTAGTAGCCCATCTATATACCCTAGCTTGTCTATATACCCTAGTAGCATTTCTGAATACCCTAGTAGCCTGTCTGTATACCCTAGCCTGTCTATATACCCTAGTAGCCTGTCTAAATACCCTAACATGTCTATATACCCTAGCCTGTCTGTATACCCTAGTAGCCTGTCTGTATACCCTAGCTTATCTATATACCCAAGTAGCCTGTGTGTATACCTTAGCCTGCCTATATACCCAAGTAGCATGTCTGTATACCCTAGCCTGTCTATATACCCTAGTAGCCTGTCTATATACCCTAGTAGCATGTCTGTATACCCTAGTAGTCTGTCTGTAAACCCTAGTAACCTGTCTATGTACCCTAGTAACCTGTCTGTATAGCCTAGCCTGTCTATATACCCTAGCCTGTCTGTATACCCTAGTAGCCTGTCTATATACCCTAAACTGTCTATATACCCTAGCCTGTCTGTATGCCCTAGCAGCCTGTCTGTATAGCCTAGTAGCATGTCTGTATACCCTAGCCGGTCTGTATAGCCTAGTAGCCTGTCTATATACCCTAACTTGTCTATATAACCTAGCCTGTCTGTATACTCTAGTAGCCTGTCTGTATACCCTAGTAGCCTGTCTGTATACCCTAGTAGCCTGTCTGTATAAAGTAGCTTGTCTATATACCCTAGTAGCCTGTCTGTATACCTTAGCCCGTATATATACCCTAGTAGACTGTCGGTATAACCTAGTAGCCTTTCTATATACCCTAGTAGCCTGTCTGTATACCCTAGTAGCCTGTTTATATACCATAGTAGCCCGTCTATATACCCTAGCTTGTCTATATACCCTAGTAGCATTTCTGTATACCCTAGTGGCCTGTCTGTATACCCTAGCCTGTCTGTATATCCTAGCCTGTCTGTATACCCTAGTAGCCTGTCTAAATACCCTAACATGTCTTTATACTCTAGCCTGTCTGTATACCCTAGTAGCCTGTCTGTATGCCTTAGTAGTCTGTCTGTATAACCTAGTAGCCTGTCTATATACCCTAGTACCCCGTCTATATACTCTAGCTTGTCTATATACCCTAGTAGCATTTCTGTATAGCCTAGTAGCCTGTCTGTATACTCTAGCCTGTCTGTATACCCTAGTAGCCTGTCTGTATACCCTAGCTTATCTATATACCCTAGTAGCCTGTGTGTATACCTTAGCCTGTCTGTATACCCAAGTAGCATGTCTGTATACCCTAACCTGTCTATATACCCTAGTAGCCTGTCTATATACCCTAGTAGCATGTCTGTATACCCTAGCTTGTCTATATACCCTTGCCTGTCTGTATAAATTAGTCTGTCTGTATACCCTAGTAGCCTGTCTGTATACCCTAGTATCCTGTCTGTATACCCTAGTAGTCTGTCTGTAAACCCTAGTAGCCTGTCTATATACCCTAGTAGCCTGTCTGTATAGCCTAGCCTGTCTATATCCTCTAGCCTGTCTGTATACCCTAGCCTGCTTATATAATACACTAGCCTGTCTATATAACCTAGTCTGTCTGTATACTACACTAGCCTGTCTTTATACCCTAGCCTGTCTGAATACTACACTAGCCTGTCTATGTACACTCTTCTGTCTATATACACTAGCCTGTCTGTATACTCTAGCCTGTCTATATACTACACTAGCCTGTTTATATACTACCCTACTCGGTCTATATACTACACTATGGAATAAAAATTATTATGCAGCGCTAGTGTTTCCAGAAACAAAACAATACAGTAGATGCATTGAAAATATTGATGCCCTTATGCAGGTTCTGTGACTTTGTTCCGCTTGCTCCTATGTGGTTTAACATATAATAGTACACCAACACTGGTAGAAGAGACCAACAGCAATGGGTAATGAATAAGTCAGCAAACAGGGACAATAAAAACAAAAGCAAAAAGCTGAAAGTATAGTTCCAGTCCGCCAATAGATCGTGCATATAAGGGAAGACGAAAACACCTCTGTGTACACTCTTCCCTTACCAAACGGTAAATCCCAAATTCTGATAATGGTGAAATGGATGGCCAGAGGATAATCTCAAAGTCCTGGTGATAGTCCTAGTAATCCTCAGCGTAGGTTGTCATCATATATATGTAAAAGAAAGACAAAAGAAGCATAGTGTAAAACTGCTATTGACAGTGGCTGGGGTGGGGGTGGTTATGCACTTACATGCAATAGATGTAACAGGACCTATATTGGCTGTCTGGATGATATTAAACAGGATAGAAAATTCTGTTCCAGCAGCGCTTGCAATGGTGGTACTCCCTCTATAAACTATATAAAGTGCATGCAGTGACTTATACGTGCAAAAATTACAAGTGCAAAATTAAAACATGGTGAAAGTGCATAATCATCAATGATCGTTATAAAGTCCTTATAAAGTGAGTAAGTGCCATTTCACTAATGCATTACAGATAATTAATTCTGTTCAAAGTCCTGTTCAAAGTGCTGGTGCATCTTACCTGATTTCAGTGTGGCGAGGAAGGTTTCTTGCCACAGCCAGTCCATAGTATAAAGTTTTGGGAAGCGCTGCTGGAACAAGATTTCCTACCTTGTTTATAATTATATTGGCCGTCTGCCACCCTCTTAACTTCCCAGTCAGGTTCCTGTGCACTGGTATAGACACTGGCTCCTACGTGTGCTGTATACTGGAGATGATTAGTAGCTCTGTTGATCAGCTGATTCCGGCTGGAGCGAGGGCTCCGCTTACCGTGTGTAGGAGTTACCACTCGTTTAGCATGTAAAGCATAGGGGCCAACATAGTGTAAAATCCTTAAAATAGCTTTATTAAGTAAACGAATAGATCCAAAACTCACATGTTTTGGCCCCTATACAGCACACGTAGGAGCCAGTGTCTATACCGGTGCAGAGGAACCAGACTGGGAAGTTAAGAGGGTGGCAGATGGCCAATATAGGTCCTGTTACATCTATTGCATGTAAGTGCATAACCACCCCCACCCCAGCCACTGGGGTGGGGGTGGTTATAGCACTTACACTAGCAGTTTTACACTATGCTTCTTTTGTCCTTCTTTTACATCTATATGATGACAACCTACGCTGAGGATTACTAGGACTATCACCAGGACTTTGAGATTATCCTCTGGCCATCCATTTCACCATTATCAGAATTTGGGATTTACCGTTTGGTAAGGGAAGAGTGTACACAGAGGTGTTTTCGTCTTCTCTTATATGCACTATCTATTGGTGGACTGGGACTATACTTTCAGCTGTTTGCTTTTGTTTTTATTGTCCCTGTTTGCTGACTTATTCATTACCCATTGCTGTTGGTCTCTTCTACCAGTGTTGGTGTACTATTATATGTTAAACCACATAGGAGCAAGCGGAACAAAGTCACAGAACCTGCATAAGGACATCGATATTTTCAATGCATCTACTGTATTGTTTTGCTTCTGGAAACACTAGCGCTGCATAATAATTTTTATTCCATTGACTATTGTGTAGGTTGTGTATTTGCACATATGCTTAGCAGCTGGTGAGTTTAATATATAGAATTCATCTAATAACAGGAGAGCAGATACTTAATAATTTTAACTATATACTACACTAGCCTGTCTATATACTACACTAGCCCTTAACCTAGGTTCACACTTATGTGTTTAGTACAAAATCTGACATCCTGATAAATTAAATTATGTTTTAATTACCATGATATAAAATAATGGATGTGGGGGCCTTTTGGTTGTTGGAGTTTTTATTTAGAGGGGGAGCATTTTATTCTTGGACCCAGGCAGCACAATGGCTTGGGCCAGCTCTGGAGCCACCGCCTGTATATCCAATTTTAAAACAGAAATAGTGGCTGTGAGGGTTCTCTTGATGTCAAGGGCCACAGTTTGTAATTCTGGGAAGCTTAAGGGCTATATCGGATGGGGGGCACTTGTATGTCCCCTGTTTGCCTGTGAGTCAGAGCCGCTACTCAGAGAGTGTGGCATGGAGGCCTGTGAAACCTGCTTGCCTGAGCACTGAGTCCGCAACAGCTCCAGGATATTGTGGCTGAGCTGCGTTTCAGTCTCCTTCCTTATACAGGGTGTGGAGGCACTTGTGCTTGGCTTACCCATGCTGGATTGAAGTGTGGAAGTCCCCCGAAGATAATCCTAGATATGCAGGAGACTTCAGCTTAAGCCGCCATCTCGGATCTTGTCCAGGCCACGCCCCATGTATATATATTTTATTAGTTGTTTCATCTTGGGAAGATACTGCTTTTATAGACCACAGCAATCTATCAGAGAATGAGATCCAGCAATCTACAAACAGGGCAAAAGAACTTCACATATCAATATTTTTTAAAAAACTGTTGTTTTGTAAATGTGCTCACCAGTCAGTAATGTCTCTTCTTGTTTACACTGAACATAACAAAGCCCACTGAATATTTCTTATGGTAGAGGTAAACCTAATCACTAAAATTTCACATAATCTTGGAAATATTAATGTCATTCATAAATGTTTTTTAGGTTTATTTTCTACATTAAAGTAATAGCTGTTGGCCTCATGCACACTGTTGCTCCTAAACTAAAGTTTTTGGGGCTTTTGGCGTTTTTTTGCCTTAGCCCCTGAACTCACCTCAGTAAACGGTTATGTGTCTGCGCACATATAGGCTTTTAGAGGAGTTTAGGTGTAGCAGAGTTTAGAGGCAGCCAAAACTCCTTTTCCTGAACACAGAAAAAAGATATTCAGGAGATGAGCTTTTGTGCATATAAACTGCAGCGTTTATTTATTTCAATGGCCAGAATAAAATAAAATTCTGGCTAATGAAATAAACAACCAAACTCCAAACACTGCTAAACTGATTTGAAAAAAACACAGCTTAGGTGAATTTTTAATGCTGATTTTCTTCTGTTTGGTTTATTGCAAACGCTCTTTCTCCTAAGTGCCTTAAACCCGCCATGAAAGTACTTGTTCAGGCAATTCTTATTTTGGGGTAACAACATTCTTTCCTTGATTGCTAAATGTTCTATTCTGTTGTCAACCTGTCACAAGCTTTTCTAATGGAGACTACAATCAAAAATGCTAAAACTTATTTTGCAGGCCTGCCCTAAGCTATGACAAGTGGTGCTAATGAAGTGTATGTATGTAGAGAGAAAGTGGCTAAAAAGGGTGGAAGAGGTAACAGTATTGAGATGCAAAACAAGATAAGAAAAAATGGAAATGTCAATTATTTGCAGTACAGGTACATCCATTCCTATCTATTCTAAAGGATGCTAGTGCACAGGAGCAGTCAGCCAGGTAGTAGATTTATACTAGTTAAGCTGCAGATGAAGAGAAATCACAACCATAGACATGTGGGGGGAAGGAAGTGACACAGTTTACTGTATTGCAGAAGCTAGAGAGACAGGTGAACTGGGGAGATTTTGTAAATAAAAAACTGAATTTGTTCTTTTAAGCAGAGAGCTGACATCAGCGATGACTTAATGTCTTCCTTATAATGGCTTATGTTTCTGTTTCGGAAAGAAGTGTACCTTGGTTGGAATATTTTAGGTTTAATATTATTTAAACAAAAGTGAAAATGTTGACAAGGTTTCATTAAAGCCACAAGATTTTTAGATGTTACCGGAAGCAATTTCTGCAAAGTGTATCTCCCTGTAACTTTCTTCCCTTACACCGTTATATTGATGTAAAACCAGATATTCTGACCAACTCATTACTTATAATGTTGTAGAATCTTGACTGTTAGTGAATGATGAAATGATTTTCATTGGTCTAGCCAGAGAGAGAGAGATGCCATGGAAGACAGTGAGATTAAATTTAGCACTTTTGTCACTGATGATTAGTTGCCATTGACAGAATTGCTTGTGTGGCCTATCCCTTAGACTTACTAAACACCTTTTCAAAATTGCCTAACTAATTTTCTCTTAATCTGTTGGTAGCCAGAGCTTGTACAGTTTGCATTACCACTATTACCTTCCCAGCCTAATACATGTTCTATCACCTATCTCTCTTCTTCTCCTGAGCCCTTATTTGTGTATACTGTATTCTGCATTACAAATTGTGTTATAGTGTTGAATTAGGTGCTAAATCAGTTTGTTTGTTGTTGTGATTGCTTTGGTTTGGCTCTCGTCTCCATTTTCCCGTGTTCAATCTGATGGTGTGAGAGTGTGCAGAACAGTGAGAACAGAGAAGAATGAGAACATGTTATTTCAGGTTTGAGGACGTGACCTATTGAGCTCCACCTGGTGGAAAGATCCATTTGAGTGTCTGGATTACAGACTTCCAAGTGCCAGGAGTCATTTGGATCTAGTGAGTGCAGGCAGAATTGGGGGACACCCAGGTGTGGGCATGGCTTATGGCACCCAAGCTGGGGGACTTGCTGATGCCTGTACTCACAGGCAGAGGCCACTATCATGTGAAATCACCTTTAAGGTGGTACTCCAATTTAGAAGCGAACATAATTTATTTGCACACTTAACCCTTCCTGTATGTCAGTTTTCTTTATTGCGAAGAGCTCATATTTAGCTGCACTTCCAAGTGGGTACTGCTAAACCTGTACCACACTTCATCAGCACAACCCAACATGTCACCTCACCCCAGTGACATTGCGAGACATCTCCTTGACACAAGAGATCATTTTTTCCATGCTACCAAGATTCTCTAATCATGAGGCCTCTCACTCTCTCTACTCTTCTTCCATGACAGCTCAGAATAGGTACTTGGGATACCCTGTGCTGTGATTTTGGTCCCTGTAAGCGGGGCATTGCTCGCTAAGGAGGGGCTTAGTTTGCAAACCCCCTCACCCATACCATGTCACCAAGACTCTCGCTGGCTGGCTGTTTAAGCACTCAACATTGCTCTAGTTGCCCCTAGTAACAGCAACATGGTCTCTTCTCCTTCCACTGCAGGTGATACCATTGTAATTTTTACACATTTCTCTTAACCCCCTTCTAAGCCCTGTTCTTTGATACATGCACCCCTTTAGTGACTTCAGATCAGGCAGATTGACTTAGCAACACATTTCTTTTACTGAAGTAGTTAATTTAACAAGTGAACTGTTCTCAGAGCCTCTTCCACACACATTCCTGTACAAAGTCATCCAAGTGCCCTTTTGGTGTGTACCTGGTACTCCCTTGTATCCCATGAGTTGGTCATACCTTAATCAGGTGAGAAAGTCTATTAGTCTAACACCACTCAAGTTGCACTGTTTATTTAATGCTGCCCAGCAGAAAACATACTTAACCTAGGAAGTAATTATAATATAATATTATAATTCACAAGTAATACCCCAGGAAGCACCTGCTTTACACAGGGATACCACCAGTCTTCACAAAAATGCTGAATGATACATATGCTTTAATGTAGAATTGTATTTTCACTAGCTGTGGTTTTTGTTTACACCCATCACAGAGCACCTTTGGGAATGGACGTTATTACATTTATTGTTTTTTAAGATTCATATAAGTTGTTCTTTAAGATACATATAAGTTGTTCTTTTTGCTGTGCATATGATATTTGCACAATTAATGGGGAATATACTGTGTCATTTACAGTGTCGATGATGTTATTTCTTTTTGCTGAGTAGTAATAATCTATGATATATTCACTTTTAACATCCCTGCTACTTTTGTTTTATGTGCATTATAAATTCCTTTAATTTAAGAAATATATAAATGGTTGCACTGGGAAAAAAAGTACTGAATTATTTAAAAAAATGCCTTTTTAATAAAAATATTACTAAAATATGTGCCCCACTGTTGGAGCTCCCAGATTTTGGAATAGAACTACACAATATAGAGGTATCCTTGTACAATGGGCAGCATTCACATATACTGTACTAGCAAATAATTGTAACCAAGACATTTGTATTTAAGTTGAATCCTCTTTGCTGTAAAGTATGGCGGCGTGTTGGAGAATTATATAGTATGTTTTGCTATGAGAAGATAGCACACAAATTTGCCCACCAGAGCCTATGTTTCACCAAAATATCACGTTTGGATGGACTGGCCATTTAATTATGTTTTTCACTTCTGTAATATACAATATTTTGCAGGGCTGATGTCAATATAATGTATAGTCAATGTTAAGCTTCAAAGAAAAAACAAATTGAGAAATAAACAAAAGTTACAATAAAATACTTTTAATACAAAGTATAAAAAAAAATCTAGCTTAGTTGTTTTCTATTATTTTTTCTTGGAATGATATAACCAATAACACTCTCTGTATATAAGATTTATTTGGCCTTATATTTAATGAGCATCGATAGCAACATTTATTTTTTTATTGTTGTTTTTTTAATGGCTTGTTTAAGATGTTGAGCTGTGTAAACCAATTATCTGTCCTATGGGAACCGGGTATGTCTACAAACTATTTATTCTCTAGGGCCATTAGACTTTCTGGAGTGGGCTGTTATTTTTATTTCACAAGTGACTTTTCAACATCACATTGGGAATAAATGAGAAAGCCATAAATTTGCCACTTGCAATTTAAAAAAATAAAAATTTATGCTGCAAGCGCTAAAGGACTTAATCACGCTCATCATCTGAAGGTAGAATACATAAAGGACATGCAGACAATAGCTAAAAAAACTGGACTGTGACAGGCTAATTATTAGTGCTTCGTTATGAAACTTATTTTACATAGGTCACTTGGGAAGTGTAATTAAAAATGCATTATATGTGCCTTTTGTTGAAGCTATTAAATTAAAAAAAGAGAGAAGAAAAATAATTATATGAGGAGCAAATAGTAATGTTGGTCAACAGCGTTTATCTAAGAAAGGAATATCAAGCTAGTGGTTCATTAGCAGTATCTGAAGCAGTACCAGAAACTGTATTTGAAAAATGAGCCACAGAGCAGCTTTTAAGTACTCAGATTAAAGGATTTCTAATGTCAGGTTTAACACCGAAATTATAGACAACATTAGAGCGCTGTGAATAATGACATCCTTCATCTAAGTTGGCATGGTGGCATTCATCATAAGATTTGTGGTGTAGGAATAAATGTATTAATTAGCTGTAAAATACTGAAATAATTTACTGAGTGAATATATAGGTGTACCTGTTTGTAGCTGTTTGATAAAACAAAGCCGATGTTACATTTGCATGGAATTTTATCTGTGTTTGTTTGTGGTAGCTCACTCATGCTTGGCTTTGGTTTTTATGGACTGGTCTGTTCAGTAGGTCTAACAAGTTTTATGTGGGCAGTTAGACATATACTTCTCAAACTGATTGCACGCAGGTCCATTTATAATGAATAAAAACATTGACCTAGCTTCACTACTATGCTGTGACAAAATTCTGATTATTTGCGGTGCTGGTTCATTTGGGCGGCACAGTGGTGTAGTGGATAGCACTTTCGCCTGGCAGCAAAAGGGTCGTTGGTTTGAATCCCAACCACGACACTACCTGCCCGGAGTTTGCATGTTCTCCCTGTGCCTGCGTGGGTTTCCTCCGGGTACTCCGGTTTCCTCCCACACTCCCAAGACATGCTGGTAGGTAACATTAGATCCTGTCTAAATTGGACCTAGTATGTGTATGAATGTGAGTTAGGGACCTTAGATTGTAAGCCCCTTGAGGGTAGGGACTGATGTGAATGTACAATGTATATGTAAAGCGCTGCGTAAATTGACAGCGCTATATAAGTATCTAAAATAAATAAAACTAAAATAATTTTAATTGAGTGACTGGTTTTAACTAAAATCTGACAGCATGAGGTGGCAGATGGAGATCAAAATATCATTTTTAGAGACAACTATTATAAGGGATGCTCAAGAGATGTAGGATGGAAAATACATCATGCCCATCTATTTCTTCACAGATGTTAAGCTATGATAGTGTCATGGCCTGGGTTCAGGCTTGGAGACCAGTGGCTGTAGCAGTACAGAGGTTCACAGGTAGTTGATAGAGTTGAGCGAACACCTGGACGTTCGGGTTCGGAGGGTCCGAATGAACTTTGGAAAAATGTCCGGGTTCGGCACCGAACGTTATCCCAGACCCCGAACCCCATTGAAGTCAATGGGGACCCGAACTTTCAGGCACAAAAATGGCTGTAACAAAGTCCTGGCAAGTGCTAGAGGGCTGCAAAAGGAAAATGGGGGTAAGAGTAGGGCAAGTTCCCTAAAAAAAATGGGGAAAGGGAAAATAAATTGAAATCAAATAAAAAAAATTGGAAGGGGGGGTGGATGTGGAGTAGGAGCCTAGAGGTTGACTAGGCGGTGACCATGGCAGTGTAGGTGGAAGTGGCGGTGGTCGAGGAGGAGGAGGAGGTAGCCAACACTCTATTTTTTTTTGTTTGTTTATAATTGGGGTAGCCCCCAAAATATTGAGGCCTATTCAAAAAAACAAGTATACCAATAGCTGTGTGAGTCCGGTCTAAATGTTTATTCTGCACAAGGTACAGACAAGTCTTGTGGGATCCATGCCTGGTTCATTTTAATAAAGGTTATCTTGTCCACGTTGGCTGTGGACAAACGTCTGCGCTTGTCTGTGATAACGCCTCCTGCCGTGCTAAACACACGTTCAGACATTACACTGGCTGCAGGGCAGGCCAGCACCTCCAAGGCATAAACGGCAAGCTCAGGCCATGTGGCCAATTTGGAGACCCAGAAGTTGAATGGGGCAGACCCATCAGTCAGTACGTGTAGGCGTGTGCACACATACTCTTGCACCATGTTGCTGAAATGCTGCCTCATGCTAAGACGTTGTCTATCGGCTGGTGGTGCTGTTTGTTGTGGCGGGCTGCTGACAAAGCTTTGCCACATTTCGGCCATGCTAACCCTGCCTTCTGAGGTGCTGGCGGTGGCACAGCTGCGTTGGTGGCCTCTTCCTCCTCCTCTGCCTTCGCCTTGTGCTTCCGCTGAGCCCCCGGTGTTATGTGGGAATGCCCTCAGCAGCGCCTCTACCAGTGTGCGCTTGTAGTCGCGCATCTTCCTCTCACGCTCCAGTGAGGGAATTAAGGACGGCACGTTGTCCTTGTAACAGGGATCCAGCAGGGTGGCCCCCTAGTAATCAGAAGAAGTTACAATGTGGGCAACTCGGCTGTCGTTGCGCAGGCACTGCAGCATGTAGTCAGCCATGTGTGCCAGGCTGCCCAGAGGCAAAGACAAGCTGTCCTCTGTGGGAGGTATATCATCTGTGTCCTCTGTATCCCCCCAGCCACGCTCCAGTGATGCCCACAAGCTGCGTTGGGTGCCACCCTGCTGCAATTACTCCTCCTCCTCCTCATCTTCCTCGTCCTCCTCGTCCTCCAGAACTGTGCCCTGGCTTGAATTTTTTTGACCTGGCCTATGCTGGTGCAGGAACCCACCCTCCGAGACACTTGCGAATGACTGGCCTGATAACTGTGGAAATGACCCCTCTTCCTCCTCCTCCTCCATTGCCACATCCTCTTCCATCATGGCCCGAAGTGTTTTTTCAAGGAGACATAGAAGTGGTATAGTAACACTGAGAACAGCGTCATCGGCACTGGCCATGTTGGTGGAGTACTCAAAACACCGCAATACGCTACACAGGTCTCGCATGGAGGCCCACTCGTTGGTGGTGAAGAGTTGCTGTTCCGCAAAGCGACTGACCCGTACGTGCTGCAGCTGAAACTCCACTATTGCCTGCTGCTGCTCGCACAGTCTCTCCAGCATGTGCAAGGTGGAGTTCCACCTTGTGGGCATGTCGCATATGAGGCGGTGAGGGGGAAGGCCGAAGTTCCACTGCAGAGCAGACAGGCGAGCAGCAGCAGGGTGAGAACACCGAAAGTGTGCACAGACGGCCCGCACTTTATGCAGCAGCTCTCACATATCCGGGTAGTTTTTTAGAAAATTCTGTACCACCAAATTCAGCACATGCGCCAGGCAAGGGATGTGCGTCAAACGGGCTCGGCCCAGAGCCGCTACGATATTTCGGCCATTGTCGCACACCACCAGGCCGGGCTTGAGGCTCAGTGGCAACAACCACTCATTGGTCTGTTGCTCAATGCCCATCCACAGCCCCTGCGCAGTGTGGGGTTTATCCCCCAAACATATCAGTTTTAAAACAGCCTGCTGTCGTTTACCCCTGGATGTGCTGATGTTGGTGGTGAAGGTGTTACGCTGAGCGGATGAGTGGGTGGTCGAGGAGGAGGAAGCGCAGTAGGAGGAGGAGGCAACAGGAGGCAAAGAGAAATGCCCTGCAATCCTCGGTGGTGGAAGGCATGCGCCAAATGGCTAGCCGGCTCAGGCCCACCCACCACTACATTTGCCCAGTGTGCAGTTATCGAGATATAGCGTCCCTGCCCGTGCTTACTGGTCCATGTATCAGTGGTTATGTGGACCTTGCCACAGATGGCGTTGCGCAGTGCACACTTGATCTTGTCCCTGACTTGTTTGTGCAGGGAAGGGATGGCTCGCCTGGAAGAGTAGTGGCGGCTGGGAACCACGTACTGTGGGACAGCCACCGCCATCAGGTTTTTGAAACTGTCCGTGTCCACGATGGGTGGGCGCTAGGGACCGGGACTTAGGTTCGTAAAGTTTTAAAGACCGGAAACTTTACGACAGTAAGGCAGACCACCTGTGCCTGTCAAAGTTTTTGGACTACCGCCACCGACAGGGTGTCATGCACCAAGGGTCGGCGGTGATG
>BLSH010496177.1:24160-40342 GCA_018402905.1 Glandirana rugosa | reverse complement strand
TTTCAGGGGACAGCAAATTTACACTGTTATGCAAGCTGTACACTCACTACTTTACATTGTAGCAAAGTGTAATTTCTTCAGTGTTGTTACATGAAAAGATATAATAAAATATTTACAAAAATGTGATGGGTGTACTCACTTTTGTGAAATACTGTACTTTAGATATATTTGAATTATCCTCTACACACACACTACTGGTATTCAAGCATGAATTCCAACAACCTTTGTGGACTAGTAAGTTTCAACAGAAGCCTTTGAATGCCAGCTGTAACAAGGCCCATAGAGTTAAGCAAAAAGGTATAGTGCAGTACAGGGTAGCAGTCAATAATGATTCAACTTTGAAATCTAATTACTTGCACTATGCTCATCAATACTGCTCTTCGCCATGCCCTATAAAATAAGCCTATTAGTTGTAGTACGTTTACATTCAACGCATCCATCTATCCTTTCATCCATCCTTCCATCCATCCATGTAGGTGTGGTGCATAAAGAGTCAGATTTTCTCTTGTACTGGTTTTCATTTGGTTGCACTGGCATATTTGAAAGAAAACAGCAGAATATCAGCACAATAGTTCATTTATTGGTTTGTCATGACAGATTTGATGATCAGTTTAAAGTAAACTCCCTTTAGGGCAACTTGATTGTTCCACCATTTCTGACCACAGATCTTTGAGTATGAATAGTTCAGTATTCGCAACAAATATCACATTTTGGAAACTTTTCATCAAAAGTAACAGTTTAGTTTTTGTCAGAATTAACTTGAAATGTAAATACAAATTGTTAAAAAACACAAAAAAAAAATTGGACCTCCCGTGTGGAGACTGAGAGAGTGAGCTGAGGGGTAGAGAAGTAGATTTGGGTGTTGTCAGCATAAAGGTGATATTGGAAGCCATGGGAGGCTATCAGCTGAGGAGGTGTAGATAGAAAATAGTAGAGGTCCAAGAACAGAACCTTGGGGGAATCCAACAGAGAAAGGAAGAGGAGAGGAGGAAGTTGAATTGTAAGTAACGCTAAAGGTGCGGTTGGATAAGTAGGAAGGGAACCAGCGAAGAGTACAGTCACGGAAACCAAAGGCGTGGAGTTTTTTTGAGGAGGAGGGAGTGGTAAACCATATCAAAGGCAGCAGAGAGGTCCTGGAGTAGGAGTACAGAATAGTGTCCATTGGTTTTGGCCATTAGTAGATAATTTTTTTAGTTTTAGGAGTGTCGTTTCTGTGGGGTGTTGAGGACGAATTCCAGACTGAAGGGGATCAAGAAGGCTATTATCAGCAAGGTGGTCGCCCAGTCGGTTGTAGACCAGGCGTTCAAGGAGTTTGGATAAAAAGGGGAACAAGGAGATGGGGTGTAGGTTGTTAAGATTGGATGGGTCCAGTGAGGGATTTTTAAGTATGGGGCTGACAAATGCATGTTTTAGAGAGTTAGGGAAGATGCCAGAAGAGTGGTAGAGATTGAAGATGTGGGTTAGAGAGTGTAGAATAGAGCAAGGAGGATGAACGTAGCATTTGCGAGGGAACAGGATCCAGAGGGCAGGTGATAAGATGGACGCTTAGCAAGTAGTTTAGTAACCTCGTCTATATTGGTGGGGTTGAAAGAAGGAAGTAATGATTGTACCTGTGGGCATTAAGTGTAAAGCGTGGAGGGTAGCTGAACAGTAGAGATCTCCTTGCGAATTGTATCAATCTTCTGTTTGAAGTGATTGGCGATCTCCTGGGCAGTGAGCGAGTTGGTGGGTGAAGGCAGTGGAGGACGAAGTAGAGAGTTGAAGCTAAAGAAGAGTTGACGGGGACGGGATGATAAGTTGTTAATGAGAGTGATAAAATAGGTCTGCTTGGCAGTGAGAAGGCTGGAGTTGTAATTTTGGAGGGCAGATTTATATTGGTTGAAATCTTTCTGAGACTTATAAAGTGTAACACTATGACATACCTATTCAAGATGAACAGACTTGTGTTCCTCCATAGTTTATTTATGTAACTACATTAGTGTTCTGGCTGGCTATAAACTTGAGGACATACTAGGTTGTTTTCCTGAGAGAAGAAGGATGACACCAGAATATTTAAGACATGCGTTTGCTTCATAGTTGCTCACACATACTTTGAGATATAGACCATCAATACCTCATTCACAAAAGATGTATTTTCATGCTTTTAGAAATACTTGTAATATGATGGTCATCACGAGTGCAAAAATTACTTAAATGCACTGTTGATTGTTATAGAAAAAAAAAACGATTCCTATTGCAGCCAAATTCAGTAATGCCAACTCTGGGGTCCTTTTCCAGTGCCACTATTCGGGATCAAAGATCTACCTTCAGAAACCAGAAATGGTTTTAGAAGTGTAATCATATAAAGGTGAGTGTTTCTGCAAAAGCTGCTTTTTTCATTTTTTTTCTGCAATGGATTACCAATTTTCATTTTGAATTCTTGGAACTGGAGTTCTGTTTTGAAAATCTACATGTACCCTTGATACATCATGTTCAATGTCATTTCAAATTACAATCTAAATAATTTTTATATCTGACATTCTATTATTTGTATATCATCTATTTTCTCAGAATCACATCTCAACCCTTTCTATTGCAATGATTAAAGTACACTGGAAATTAATAATATTACTTGCACAGATTAATTAGCAAAGTACCTTTAGTAGCTCAGCTGTTTGGAGAATAGCTGGACACATTGACATATGTAGTTTTACAGTAGTGGCCCGTGAGAAGAACAAATTTGCATGCACCTTGCGGGATGACGAACGACATCTAGACTTCAGAGAAATGGCAACCAAAAAATATAGCACAAAGTGCCATATGTATTTCCATATCAATGACCCAAGGGAGATTGGTATTTGCATGTGGCTAATACTGAGAACTATTGCCATGTACTGATTTTTACTCAACATTTGCAAGGGAAAGTACAAAAAATAATAAATGAGCCACGCAGAGCTGACGAAATACACTGTATATTATTATGAATATAAACAAGATTAAGGCAAACATAACAAAGGATAAACAACATCACAAAGAAAAGACTGGGAATACAAAGTAATGCCAAGAGTTAAATACAAACCGATATTTGTGGATAACTTTTGTGGATGAGCAAATCCATTCACTTGAATGGAGAACAAAATAGTTTCCTGGAATTTTACAGATCCTTCTGTCCAGCCAATTTACTTATTTTTTGCTTTGTAGTTGCTATGACAGTCATTAGCTTTACAATTGTGTAATGGCAAGCTCCTGGGTTTGAATCCCTTGACAGAGAAGATCATTTGTATTTGCATAAAATAGTGAGTAATCATGTTTGTTTTTTCCCTAAAATTGGCAAATCAAAAATTATATATATATATATATATATATATATATATATATATATATATATATACATATAGTATCTCACAAAAGTGAATTCACCCTCACATGTTTTAGCATATCTTTTCATGTGACAACACTGAGGAAACACTATGTGTTGAGTTATTTTGAGGGGACAGCAAATTTACACTGTTATACAACTGTACATCCACTTCTTTCCATTGTAGCAAAGTGTAATTTCTTCAGTGTTGTCACATGAAAAGATATAATAAAATATTAAGAAAAATGTGAGGGGTGTACTCACTTTTGTGAGATACTCGCAAAACATCACATATCCCCCCCCCCATCTGCTCAAGCCCCTGGGGCGGAGCAACTGTGCCGACCATGCAGTGGGCCCGGGAAAAGCCATTACGTTATTCTGGAGCCTTCTGGCCCAGTGTTCCACTGAGAATTTAAATGTATGTAGAGCCAGGAACCACCTAGTAGACATGTGGGTTAGTCTCTTTCCGAATTAAAATTTGGACAATTTTTTTTCTCGGAAATTCGGATGTATCTGAATTTCCGAATTACAATAGTACCGAATTTAAACAAAAGGGTGACGTGAGCCTGCTCTGTACCATTGCGCATTTCATGGTTTATATGTGGAATTCCATTTGTGAACGTTTTTATCCTGGAGCATGTAAGTGCAAACTTTGTAAATAGAGTGACTACTATTTAAAGGATATCATGCTATGTAGTGCCTTTTGTTTTTGACGAGGCATTGGGATACCCTTCAAAGTCTATCTATGACCAAGAGGTTTTTGATGTGGATGTCTTTGTCCATATTGGATGGTGCTGTGAAGGATACAGTCTGAGTGTACCCCCTGGAGGAAGAGTCGTTACCCTGAGAATTTTGATGGTGCCCCTTGGATGGGTCCTGGTGGATATATATGCTGTTTACCCAGTCATAGCTGGTAAGAGTACCTTGTATTTCTCCTGGTGGTGGTGACACTGCATGTGGATGATAACTTGCCTCTTCTCTTTATCACCGTGTTGATACCTCTAACCTCTGGATAACTGCACTATATGAACAGTCTTCATCTGATTGAATAGAGCAATTTTCCGAATTAATATGAACACATATTTACTCACTGGATTTGTGGACTCTTGATCTTAATTTCATGCTTGAGGGTTCTGTTGTACTTTATGTTATATATAAATTTTGAACAACTTATAATATTCACATTTTTTTTGTTGTACTTTATGTTATATCAATTTAGAATAATATTCACACAATTTTTAGGATTATTCACATTGGATTAGCGCTGCACTGTTTTTAATTTGTAATTGCTTTTTACCAATGGTACCACACTACCCGAGTCAAGTAGTGCAGTCACTGGTCTCCCATCAACAAAAATCACACACATTTGTTTCTTCATGCAACTTGAACATGATGCTGTATATGTGACCTGTGCAAAAAGACACTTTCACATAAGTATAATCGCATTGCGTGGGTTCATCATTCAGGGGGCAATTGGTAGCAATATGGCTACATGCATGTCCTCTCAAGGGTCCCCAAGATCTTCGTGGCTTCTTTGGCCAGTCTCCAGATCTAGAGCCCATAGTCTCTTTAGCCACAGCAGTCTTATCAACCTTCCCCATGCCCTTGACCCCTGGAACAGTCTTACCAGGTCCGTCGGACGATCTTTCACCCCTAGATGCATTGGAGTGGGGTGCAGATGGGTGCAACAAGTCCTCAGCAGCAGTATATCTCTCCACGAGGTCCACCAAATGTTTTTCAGTTTTGGGGTCCCTTCCTCAAAACTGCAGGGAGCGCACGCAGATACCGGTTTATGACCACCTCCACAATCTGGGGGCCTGGCAAGGTCTCAAGTTGCAACCACTTCCTCGTGAGATACATCAGGTCGAACATTTGCGAGCGGGGTGGCTTGTCCATGCAGTAGAACCAATGATGCACCCATTGAGCCAGGACGGCCATGGTGACCCCTAGGCATGCGAGTATCTCCATCTTTAGAGTCTCATAGTCCTGAGCCTTTACTGGTTCCAAATCAAACTAGGCCTATTGGGATTCACCTGTCAGAAATGTGCTACCAGTCTCGCCCACTGCTTTTTTGTCCATTTTTCGCGATCAGCGACTCTTTCAAAGGTCATGAGGTACGCCTCCACGTCATCTGCATTTGTCATATTTTGCAATTGGTAGCTGGCACGTAGCATCTTTTGTTCCACTGGCACAGGACTTGCGGACCCCTTGTTTAACCAGGGCCACCACAAACTGGCAAATCATCTCTTGCTGAGCCACAACAACCTGCCGAGTTGCATCCTATCGAGCCACCCGTTGTGCTGCGATAGCCTGGTGACTCTCCTCCTGCTGAGTCACCATGGCATGGTGACTCGCCTCATGCTGCCTGAGATTTTCCTCCTGCTGAGTCGCCATGGCCTGTGCAACTTGGTGATTAGTTTCCTGCTGCTGGCGATTGCTCTCTTGTTGGGCCGCAGTGGCCTGTAACAGAGCTTTTGCTACATCCTACATCTTCCAGGAAGATGCCAGCTGAGTTTACCATGTGTGGGAGATTAGCTTGTGGGCATCACTTTTTAGAGGAACACATTCAGCATGGAGGTCAGTTTCTTTAAAATCTGGCAGCTTGCCAGGTTTATTATTGCAGGTTTGCAAGCTCAAAACACATTAAAAAAATCACAGAAAACAAAATCTCGCCATCCAGCGCTAAACTAAACAATTAGGTGTCTCTCTATACAGTGTGGGGCTGTCCCCAACACCCACAAAACATAAGCACAATGCAAACCTTGTTCATTGAGTCCAAATTAGCACACAGAGCTCACTCAGTTTTCTCACTCTGAGATCCAGGGTAGAGCTCTCCTCTGCTCTCTTTCTGGACATTAAATGCAGGTGAAGAGGGGTTTGAGTGGACCAGAAAGTCCAGGCCAGAACCAGCTCTGCCACAGTGGCTGGCAAAACCCGGGTTGGACTCTCACCAGTCGCATGTGAGGCAACAAGTATCTCCCCCCATTATTGCACCTTGCATAACGTCACAATATATATACTGCAGTCTATCCATAGAATTAATATGGCACTTTTTGTTTCTATGAGTAGCTATATAATATACTTTTATTACCTGTTGATCCTGCCAGTAGATTAATTATTTTCCACAGGCCAAGCTGTCTAGCAAAAGTGGCTGTTACAGGGTTTGGGACAAACCATACAACACTGCAGGGGACACTGTAACAGTTTAAAAGGATTCGCTGGATTTAGGCTTCAGTTTGCTTATTATCAAATTTCCATTTTAAACAACATATCTAAGGTGAGGTTACCAGATTTTCAAAAAGAAATCTGGTGATACCCCACTGACCTGCCTATAAAACTACGCCTTCATGTATGGCCACACTCACAAACACATATCCCAATTTTATAACATGCCGTGAAACTATTTGTCACAGACTTTTGGGCCAAGAGGCAGGCTTTGGAGATATAAAGACAAAATACCATGGGTGATATGAGAAGGTGAATAATGCAGCATGGGTAGCATACTGTTTTACCAGTGGCCAGAGATTAAAAGGGTATGGTTTATAAAAAAAACTCAACCTATGCTTTTAAGGGTCAAAAGAGTGTTCATGGGTCAGAATTAAGTAGTGTGCGGAGTTCCGGGGTCAGGATTAAGTAATGTACCCAGTTCAGAGGTAAGGATTAGATAATACAGAGTTCAGGGGTCAGGATTAAGTAACATACAGAGTTCAGGTGTAAGGATTAGGTAACACAGAGTTCAGGGGTCAGGATTAAATAACACAATTAGTTCAGGGCGGGGTAAGGATTAGGTAACACAGAGTTCAGGGGTCAGAATTAAGTAACATACCGAGTTCTGATGTAAGGATTAGGTAACGTGTAAGTAAAGTGCTGAGTTCAGGGGTAAGGATTAGGTAACAGTTCAGGGATCAGAATTAAAGAACACAAAGATTCCGGGCCCTTAATTCTGTGTGTTACTTAATTCTCACCTATGAACTCAGTAATGAAAGAAAGTAATGTAGTAACGCAGCGGTTCAGAGGTCCGGATTAAAAGTTCAGGGATCATGCAAGTTACTCACAGACTGTGGACTGTGTCTGTGAACCCCAGCCCAGGACTCAGCATTGTTCCAGGATTAGGGTAGATTATTTATAGTGCACCACCTTCAATTTGTTACACAGCACAAGTATCAGTTGAAAAGTAGCACCAGTAAAGTTCTCTGTGCATACACAACAATTCATGCTGTCATGCACGCGCAGACTGATGCTTGTTTCTGTCCAAAAATGCACAGTTGGAGAAATGTATGTGTGTTTGTGGCAGCGTGAAAGGCTTTTTAACTGATGTTTGTGCTGTGTAATGAAACTGTGAAAGCTGATGGTGTTGGCTACCAAGGATGAATCCAGGGGCACCTGGGGAGAACCCATCACAATAGAGAATTTCCATGAGAAATGGGGACGAATGGTAACCTTAATCTAAGACTACCCTCTTTAGATGGTGATAATGCTGCTGTGCAATTTCAAAACAAACAGCATTGTCCCATTATAGCAGGACATGGTAAAATAACGGATTTAGTGGCAGAATTCTTAGGTAATAAAACTCAGCAAAACAGCAAAGTATTGTGTTAATATCTGTGACAGAATGCATCATATATGTAATTTATTAGTTCCACTTTAACCACTTCAGCCCCGGAAGGTTTTACCCCCTTAATGACCAGTCCATTTTTTGCGATACTGCACCCTTTAACCTCCTTAGCGGTATTCCCGAGTGTGGCTCAGGGTGGATTTTCAGTACCTAAAGCGGTAACCCCGAGCCACACTCGGGCTTGCATCGCTGGATCCAGGCAATGTTACTCACCTTGTCCCCTGGATCCAGCGATGTCCTCCCGCGGTGTCAACGTGTCTGCGGGCTGTGTCCGCAGCTCCGATGCCTCTGTGTGCCTCGGGCTCCGTTCCCTGCGAGCGTCGCGTCGCACGGGGGCGGAGACCGGCGGGAAATTCAAAAAGTGAAACACACACAGTACATACAGTACACTGTAATCTTATAGATTACATTACTGTATGAAAACATTACACATCCCCTTTGTCCCTAGTGCTTTGCCCAGAGCCCTGCATGCAGTTTTATATAATAAATGTCATTCTTTCTGCCTGGAAACATGAGAATGTCCATAGCAACCAAAAAGTGTCCCTTTTCATCATAAGTGGTTTTTGATCAGCTAGAAAACAGCGATAGTAAATAAGAATCGTTTGCAGAATTGAGTGATACTGATTTTTGGGGAAATTTATCATCAGAAACTGAAAGTGACGACAGCGACAATTCTGCAACTGAGCAAATTTTTGCGTTTTTGGTTTGATTACATTATTGAATAAATGCAAAATAATTGTACCGCTTTCAGCACCAAAAATCAGACATAATCATACCGCCAGGGATACTAACCATTGCAGGCCTATAGTACATAACGCCATATCTCCATGCAGAAAACCATTACCGCTTTCAGCAATAAATTCCAGACTCAGTCACACCGCCAGGGAGGTTAACCACTTCCACACTGCCTACAGTATATTCACGGCGGCAGTGTGGATGCGTTCCGCGAATCGCCGCAAATAAGCGCCGATTTGCAGGTGGACGCTAGGGGGCGCGCGCGCCTGCCGTACTCCTGAGGAGTGTGCCGATGTCCGCCAGCGAACCGCGATGAGCGGCCACAGCAAAAGAACGGGGAACCGCCGATGTAAACACGGCGGTTCCCTGCTCTGTTAGTGGGGGCGTAAGAGATCTACTGATCCCTGTCACTGGGATCAGTTAGATCTCTTATGCCCATAACAGCCCAGCTCCCCCACAGTTAAAACACACCCAGGGAACACAGTTAACCCCTAGATCTCCCCCTGCAGGTTTACCCCTTCAATGCCAGTGATATTTATACAGTAATCAGTGGATATTTAAATTTCTGATCGCTGTATATATGTCATTGGTCCCAAAAAAGTGTTAAAATGGTCCGACATGTCCGCCCCAATATTGCAGTACCGCTAAAAAGCGCAGATCGCCACCATTACTAGTAAAAAATAAAAAAATAAAAACCCCAGAAATTAATTCTCATCATCCGTAAACACGGCGACTTTTGCGCAAACCAATCAATAAACGCAGATTTCATTTTTTTTTTACCAAAAATATGAGGAAGAATATAAATCGGCCAAAACCGATGAAAAAAAAAAATTTTTTTTATTTTTTTTATTTGGATTTGTATTTTAGCAAAAAGTAAGGAAAACAGTTTTTTTTTTTGCAAAATTGTCGCTGTTCTTTTGTTTATAGCGGTGATCAGAAATGACACAGAGGCGATCAAATACCGCCAAAAGAAAGCTCTATATGTGGGAAAAAAGGACTCAAATTTCGTTTGGGTACAAAGTCACACAACCGCCCAATTGTCAGTTAAATTGTCGCAAAAAGTGCTCTGGTCCTAACCTGGGAAATCCTTCCGTGGCTGAAGTGGTTAACTGACAATTGCGCGGTCGTGCGATGTTGTACCCAAACAAAATTGATGTCCTTTTTATCCCACAAATACAGCTTTCTTTTGGTGGTATTTGATCACCTATGCATTTTTTATTTTTTGCGTTATAAACAAAAAAATAGACAATTTTGAAAGAAAAATATATATTTTTTTTACTGTCTGCTATAATACATATCCAAAATGGATATAAAAAAACTAATTTATTCAGTAGTTTAGGCTGATATATATTCTTCTACATATTTTTGGTAAAAAAATTGCAATAAGCATATATTGATTGGTTTGCACAAATAGTCAAAAAGTCATAGCACCTACAAAATAGGGGATATATTTATGGACTTTTATTTTTTTTTACTGGTAATGGTGACGATCTGATATTTTTAGTGAGACTGAGACATTGCACCAGACAAATCGGACCCCAAGTGACACTTTTTGGGGACCAGTGACATTATTACATTGATTAGTGCTATAAAAATGCGCTGATCAATGTATATTACATTGGCAGGGAAGGGGTTAACACTAGGGGGCGATCGAGGGGTTAACTGTGTTCCCTGGGTGTGTTCTAACTGTTGTGGGAGCTGGGCTGCCTGGGACAACAAACAGATCGCTGTTCCTAATCACTAGGAACAGCCGATCTCAGCATTGTCCCTTATCAGAACGGAGATCTACCTTGTTTACATCCCAGTTCTGCCACTCTGTACTGCAATCGCGGTTGGCCAGCGGACATAAAGTCTGCGGGACCCGTGGGCACGCTCCTGTGGTGAGCAGCAGGCACGTGCGCGCCCACAGTGTCACATGCACAGGCCGCTGTATGGGTACGGCGGTTCACGAAGGAGAGCCGACCTGCCACCGTATATATTCAGCGGCTGGTTGGCAAGTGGTTAGGCACCACCCAACATACCATGTATATCATTATTTTATGACTGTAGGATAAGCTCCTTCCTATATAGACTAATACAGATGATTACTGTATATCCTCAAAGGGTAATTCCACTTTTGTAATAAAATAATATAGCAAATTAATAAAGCATATATAATTGTGAATTGTCTGTAAAATTCAATGCAATATGGCATCCTGGAGGCATTCTGTACCCAGTTGGTGTACGGAACACCCCCAGAAATGTAATTTCCTGCTTGTGTGATTGGGTGACAGACCAGATAAATTCTGATTATTCACTTCACTGTGATTGGCCCTTTCAAATCAGAATTGATCTGGTTAGTACTAGAAGAGCTGGCTGAGAAGAGGGAGAAGAGCAGGGATTTCAAATCCCCAGACCATTGTATTGGCCTCAGGGGTGCTGAGAGCTGGGCAACCCTGGAGGTAAGTACAGCAGGGACTGGGGTGGGGAGGGTGTCCGGTGTTTGTTCACCTTTACATTTTTCTGTAAAGGTGAACTAACACCTTAAAAATAATAATAATCATTATAGGCATATTGAAGGGTTAGGTCTTTCAGCCTGCAGATCCACTGCTTTCTGGAAAGAAAACTAGAAGGCAGTGCCTCCTAGTTTGAAGTGAACTACAATATATAACCTCATCGAGAAAATGATTAGGAACACTATAATACTCATTGGTGGGGCTTCATTTTCTCTCCAAACTACCTCCATTCTTTGTCATGGATTCCATATTCCACAGCACAGAATTCTGATCCATGTTGACATAAGTGCATCACACAATCTCTTCAGATTTGTCAGCTGCACATTCTTGCAGCAAATCCTCCTTCGTAGCACTTCCCAAAGGTATTTTATTGGATTCTGTTCCATTGACTGGCCCACCATCTGTGTCTCAGCAGAAATCAATCTTTTTTTCCAGTCTTCAATCATTCAGTTTTGGTGAACCTGTGTGTACTGCAGCCTCAGCTTTCTGTTCTTGTCTGACAGGATTTAAACCCACTTAAAGGTTCAATGTGTCATGCATTCTAGGATGCTTTCCTGCTCACCACACTTTTAAAGAGTGGTTATCTGAATACCATAGCATTTCTGTCTCAAACCAGTCTGGTCATTCTCCTCTGACCTCTCACTATTCTGACTCCATTTGTTGTAATAGTGACTTACATCTTCCTGAGATCTCTATGCCTGGCTTAAATGTAGTAAAGACAATCACTAAAAACAATCTTCATCAGATAGCTGAACTCACCAAACACTTGGAGGTTGAGTACCCCCACAGCAAGCAGCTTGTGATGGGGGCACCCGAGCCAAGCCACAGCTTTGTGTGTTAATTCAGACACTGAGCCGCGGTTTCCCCCCCTCTCTTATTGGCTAACCGACTTTTATTGACAGCAGCAAGAGCCTATGCCGGTGCTGCTGTGCCTTAGCCAATCAGGAGGGAGCGTACCAGATGACCTGGGCACTCTTGGACATCACTGGATCGAGGTGGGGCTCAGGTAAGTATTAGGGGGTCTGAGGGGGGAACTGACATTTTAGACATGTGCAATTCGTTTTGCAATGAAACAAAATTTGGCCGAAGAAAAAAATAACGAATTTCAACTAATACGAAAGAAATTATAGCGAAAATAACAAATTAATTTGGCTTGATTCGTTAATTTGTTAAAGGTCTAATGAAACAAAAGTTCAACTCGGAGTAAATCTTAGAGTTTAATGAGCTGATTAATTTTGTGCTGGAGGTTGGATTACTGAGAACTGAGTGAGAAGAATGTTGTATTGTATTTGAGCATAGGATAAGAGATATTTTCATTGCGTGTGTTAATGATTTCAATAAACAAAAGTCTTTCTGAACTACGAATTGTTATCACAAATATATACATACATAAATATTGAATTATCAGAGAATGAATCGATTTGCTATAACGCATATCAATACTCTACAGAAATAATGAATTATCCGAAAATTAATTAACGTAACATAATGAATATAACAGAACGAAATGATGTATTTTACCAATGAAAATGAAATTAAACTAAACAAAATTTTCCGTACACAAGTCTATTTTTTATCTTAATGCATAGAATGCATTAAGACAAAAGAAAATCTGCTTTTACAATCACTTTAAGCTTTGACAAAGTTTTGGTTATTAGTAGTGTTGAGCGAACCCGGACTGTAAAGTTAAAAAAAAGTCCGGGTTCGGGTCCGGGGTTCTGGTAATTTTACTAAAAGTTCTGAAAATTGCTGTAAAAAAGTCCAGGAAAGTCCTAGAGGTCTGCAAAAGGAAGGAAATGGGGGTAAGGGTGGGACAAGTGCCCCTACAAAGAAATGGGGACAGGGAAATAACTAAAATAATTTTTAAAAAAATATTTTCATAAAAAAATCAAAAATGGAGGTTGAAGTGTACCATCTTCAAACTGTGTCTGAAAAGTATTAATTAACGGTAGAAGCCATATCACTGTTCTAAAATCATCTTCAAACTGTGTCAAAAAAGTATAAATAAGCCGGGAGAACCCATATCACTGTTCTGCAAACATCTGGAAACTGTGTGTAACACTTTAATTAAAACCGGGACTAACCCATATCACTGTTCTGCAAACATCTGGAAACTGTGTGTAACACTTTAACTAAAACCGGGACTAACCATACTACTGTTCTGCAAACATCTGGAAACTGTGTGTGACACTTTAACTAAAACCGGGACTAACTATACTACTGTTCTGCAAACATCTGGAAACTGTGTGTAACACTTTAACTAAAACCGGGACTAACCATACTACTGTTCTGCAAACATCTGGAAACTGTGTGTAACACTTTAACTAAAACCGTTAGAAACCATACTACTGTTCTGCAAACATCTGGAAACTGTCTGTAACACTTTAACTAAAACCGGGACTAACCCATATCACTGTTCTGCAGACATCTGGAAACTGTTTGTAACACTTTAACTAAAACCGGAACTAACCCATATCACTGTTCATCCATATAAATGTAGTTGACTCTTCTTAAGAGACAAGGTGCCTTGTGTGTAATTAAAACGTGAGTCCTCTAAAAATCTATCAGTATATATGCTTACCAGGAACTGGTAAGAAACCAGCGGGGGATCCACTGACCAGGTGTAAACGACTTGTTCCACGTATCCCGAATGTGGGTTCTCCAATTGTTGGGGTACCTCTCCTAGATGTTGGAGCAATCTCAGGCATGTGGATCACAATTACTTTCCCATAATGGAAGGCTGCAAAGCCACGGAATGACAGAAAAACCCTGTTTCTGTCATTCTGTGGATCCCCCACTGGTTTCTTACCAGTTTCTGGTAAGCATATATACTGATAGATTTTTAGAGGACTCACATTTTACTTACACACAAGGTACCTTGTCTCTTAAGAAGAGTCAACTACATTTATATGGATGAACTCTGATTTGAACAGTCATTGTCCTATACTGAACATCTATAGTGTGACTATCCATTCCATGACGAGATCCACATGTAAAATATTGACTGTTGAAGCTTTGTACTGGCGCTGCCATTGTTTCTTTTTCTAAGGACATGGATTACTGGAACCATGTCCTGTGGTCTGATGAGACCAAGATAAAATGATTTGGTTCAGATGGTGTCAAGCGTGAGTGGCGGCAACCAGTTGAGGAGTACAAAGACAAGTGTGGCTTGCCTACAGTCAAGCATGGTGGTGGGAGTGTCATTGTCTGGGGCTGCATGAGTGCTGCCGGCACTGGGGAGCTACAGTTCATTGAGGGAACCATGAATGCCAACATGTACTGTGACATACTGAAGCAGAGCATGATCCCCTCCCTTCAGAGACTGGGCTGCAGGGCAGTATTCCAACATGATAGTGATCCCAGACTGTCAGTTACCTGGTTGGAGGCCAAGGTGTGGAGAGGGCTTCCCTTGCAGCTAGGTGCAGAGCACCCCCTGGAGGTGGAACAGAGAGTGCTTTGCCCGGAGAGGCAGGGGTCACCGCTAGTGCAGGCTGGGTGCATAGTTTTCTCAGATGGCTCTACGAGAACCAGGACATGCTGCTGTGCTGGAGTCCCCTGGAAGCACTGGAACACACAAAGCTGGAGTAGAGAGGACCGGAATCAGGATCAAGGTCAAGCTGGAGGTCATGCACAGGATATCAAGCAGAGAAATAGTCTAGTTCAGGGATTGCCAGAAGCAGAGTCCAAAGCCAGGCTGAGGATCAAACACTGATCAGGAATTGGAGTGCAGAGTAGTGAGACAAGCCAAGGGTCAAAGCCAGGAGTCAGGATCAGGAAGGTCAGAGCAAGCCGCGTTGGTAACCATGGATCAGATCAGTCAGGAACAGGAACACAAGGTACAGCAGGAAGCTGAAGATAATCCAGTAACTCATGGCTCTTCTGCATGGGTTTAAATAGGGCATTGGGCACCAACATCTGCCGCATAGCGTACGAGGGAACGTGCGCGCGTGCGCACTAACGTTCGGAGCCTTCCGTTCATTCTTGTTTTTCTGCGCATTCGTACTGGTGCATTCCTGCATGCCCACAGAGAAAACCTTCGCTGTTGGATCGTTCTCTGACACAGACACACCACCAAGACAACCACTGCCTTGCTAAAGAAGCTGAGGGTAAAGGTGATGGACTGGCCAAGCATGTCTCCAGACCTAAACCCTATTGAGCATCTGTGGGGCATCCTCAAACGGAAGGTGGAGGAGCGCAAGGTCTCTAACATCCACCAGCTCCATGATGTTATCATGGAGGAGTGGAAGAGGACTCCAGTGGCAACCTGTAAAGCTCCAGTGATCTCCATGCCCAACAGGATTAAGGCAGTGCTGGAAAACAATGGTGGCCACAGAAAATATTGACACTTTGGGCCCAGTTTTGACATTTTCACTTAGGGGTGTACTCACTTTTGTTGCCAGCGGTTTAGACATTAATGGCTGTGTGTTGAGTTATTTTAAGGGGACAGTAAATTTACACTGGTATACAAGCTACTCACTCACTACTTTACATTGTAGCAAAGTGCCGTTGTCATATGAAGAGATATAATAAAATATTTACAAAAAATTGAGTGGTGTACTCACTTTTGTGAGATACTGTATACAGTTGTGTTCAAAATTATTCAACCCCCAATGCTGTAAATGGTTTTAGGGAATTTAGTGTACATTTGTAATTGTATTCTGAATGAAATCCTACAAGGACTTCAAATGATGACATAATGTTTTGATTAACTACAGTAAAATCAACGTATACCAAGAAATTCTTCAGGAACATCCTAAAGTAAGTCTTATGTTAATGTTTACATGTGATTTAAGGGATTTTGGTAAATGTCGTAACCCCCAACTTATTAAAACTTGTGTTGACATATGTCATAGAGTGTTTTCACTCATGTGGTGAGTTAAAAAACATTTATAAAATAATATAGAGAAGTATACTGTTGCCGTGAAACGATGTTACATTTCATCACTCACTCATCGAACATATGGTCACATTTAAATGACAGGGGAATTTTATTGAGTTGT
>BLSH010496108.1:651493-663827 GCA_018402905.1 Glandirana rugosa | reverse complement strand
ATAAAACAACCGAAACGAACGGTGTCGAACCCTAACGTACGGTAACGACTCGGACAAAAGATGATCTTGGGGATCCAGGAAAAGGTAGGATCTAAGGGGGTCTCCGAGAGGGGAGAGCCTCTGGGGGAATCTAGGATGGAAAAGGACCTAGGGGTTCTAGTAGAAAACAGGCTCAGCAATGGCATGCAATCCCAAGCTGTGGCAAGCAAAGCCAACAAAATATCGGCATGCATCAAAAAGGGGATAAACTCCAGGGATAAATCAATAATTCTCCCCCTCTACAAGTCTCTGGTGAGGCCGCATCTGGAGTATGCTGTCCAGTTCTGGGCACCAGTACTCAGGAAGGATGTCCTGGAACTAGAAAGGGTTCAGAGAAGGGCAACAAAGCTAATTAAGGGACTGAAGGACCTTAGTTATGAGGAAAGATTACGAGAACTGAACTTATTCTCTCTGGAGAAGAGACGCTTAAGAGGGGATATGATTTCAATGTAAAAATACTGTACTGGTGACCCCACAATAGGGACAAAACTATTCAACCCAAGGGAGTACACAAAGACACATGGCCATTCATTAAAAATGGAGGAAAGGCGGTTTAACCTTAAGCTGCGTAGAGGGTTCTTTACGGTAAGAGCAGTAAGTATGTGGAATTCTCTTCCACAAACAGTGGTTTCAGCTGGGAGCATAGATAATTTCAAAAAACTATTAGATGGGCACCTAAGGGACCACAACATTGAGGGATATACAATGTAATACTGACATAAAAACGCACACATAGGTTGGACTTGATGGACTTGTGCCTTACCAACTATGTAACTATGTAATGATGTAATGGTGTCCACACAAAATATTGACATTTTGGACCCAATTTGGACATTTTCACTTTGGGGTGTACTCACATTTGTTGCCAGTAGTTTAGACATTAATGGCTGTGTGTTGAGTTATTTTGAGGGGACAGCAAATTTACACTGTTGTACAAGCTGTACACTCACTACTTTACATTGTAGCAACCTGTCATTTCTTCAGTGTTGTCACATGAAAAGATATAATAAAATATTTACAAAAATGTGAGGGGGGTACTCACTTTTGTGAGATACTGTAAGTGCAGTTCAAGCTTGTGCGGTGGCTAGCACAAGTAGTGTCCCACAGCCACCAAGAAGACAAAGACAGGCCCGTAGAGCCCATAGTGCCCTTCCTGATGCCCTTGCAAACCCAGATTGACAGCCCACCACTTCTCCAGCACCCGTATTTCTCTCATTCACTTGTCAACCCGGAATTCAGATGGAAACAGTTGATTTTTCTTCCCTTGATTTTTATTCACTGTTTTTCACTGAAGATCTTTACAGATCTATTGTGGACCAAAGCAATTTATATGCTAGTCAATTTATCGCCGCAAATCCCCACTTGACCCTTGCCAGGGAATGGAAACCTATTACAGTTTCTGAATTTAAGACCTTTCTGTGGCTATCCCTCCTCATGGGCATAACTAAAAAAAGTGAGTTACTGTCATATTGGTCCCAATTCACCATATGTTCTCTGCTTCCGTGACCAGGGCTAGATATGAGCAGATCTTGCGGTTTATGCACTTCAACGACAATGAACTCTGTCATCCTCGGGTGACCCTGAATTTGATCGGCTTCACAAAATTCAGCCCCTCATAAACCACTTCAACCAACAGTTTGCAGTTTTGTTTATATTCGATCAAGTTGTCAGTGTTGACCAGTCCCTGATTACATTTTCTGGCCGTCTTGCTTTCAGTTTCTCCCCAGCAAGCATGCCAGATATGGGGTCAAGATGTATAAGCTCTGTGACAGGGCCACAGGCTATACATATAGTTTTATGGTTTACGAGGGAAAAGACTGTCGCGTGGAGCCCCCCAAACTGCCCAGACTACATAGGGAGGACTGGAAAGATTGTTTGGGACTTGGTGTGACCCTTATTCGGAAAGGGGTACCACTTGTACGTGGACAATTATTACACAAGCATGCCACTTTTTAGTCACCTTTTTGATTGTGGAATTGGTGCATGTGGCACCATGTGATCTAATTGCAGTGGCTTCCCCCAATGGCTGGTAGAATCCGAATTAGACTTTGGGAGAAAGCCTGCTTGAGATGTAATACATTTGCTTGCAGTGAAGTGGAGGGACACACGTAATGTTTTCATTCTGTCCTACATTCACGCAGATAGGGCAGTCCAAATTACAATGGCGACTGGTGTTGTTGAGCAGCCCCTCTGTGTCCAAGAATACAACCTTAACATGGGAGGGGTGGAGTTTAATGACCAGATGATGGCGCTGTGCTTAACTACTTCAGCCCCGGAAGGATTGATCACCTTCCTGACCAGAGCACTTTTTGTGATTCGGCACTGCGTCGCTTTGACTGACAATTGCGTGGACCTGCGATGTTGTACCCAAACAAAATTGATGTCCTTTTTTTTCCACAAATAGAACTTTCTTTTGGTAGTATTTGATCACTTCTGCGATTTTCATTTTTTGCGCTATAAACAAAAAAAGAAAGACAATTTTGAAAAGAAAAACAATATTTTTTTAGTGTTTGCTATAATACATGCCAATATATATTCTTCCTCACATTTGTGGTAAAAAAAATTGCAATAAGCGTATATTGATTGGTTTGTGCAAAAGTTGCCGCGTTTACAATCTATGAGAATTCATTTATGGCGTTTTTACTTTTTGTTTACTAGTAATGGCAGCGATTCGCAATTTTTATCGGGACTACGATATTGCCACTTTTTTGGGACCATTGACATTTATACAGCGATCAGAGCTAAAAATAGCCACTGATTACTGTATAAATGTCATTGGGAGGAAAGGGGTTATCCTGTCTTGGGCAATCAAGGGGTTGACTGTGTTCCCTATGTGTGTTCCAACTGTATGGGGGCTGGGCTGGCAGGGGCATGACAGATCTAACTGATCCCATTTACAGGGATCAGTAGATCATGGTCAGGCCGCCTGTCAGAATGGGGAACCGCCGTGTTTACATCGGGGGTTCCCCGTTCTTCCTCTGAAGTAGGAGATTGCGGGATGCCAGTGGACATTGACTCACGGAGTACGCAGCGGGTACAAGAGCGCACCAGCGGCAGTGCGCGCGCGCCCGCATCTGCAGCTGCACCGATCGCCATTTATAGACAGCGATCTGCGCATGCGGAGCCACTTTGCTGCGTATATCCAAACAATATGGTCAGCAAGTGGTTAATTGCTCGTAGAGCCAGACGCTGGTACAAACAAGTGTCTGTATACTTATTTCAATTGGCTCTGCTGAACGCTTATATGCCATACAAAGCATCAGGATGGACTGGATCCTTCCTTAAATTCCAGGAAGAGATCATCACCGCCCTTCTGTTTCCAGACGGTACTTTGGCCCAACTTCCCAATGCAAATGCAGTGAGCCGGCTGCATGAGAGGCACTTCCCAGAAGTCCTCCGTCGTATCTCAGGCCAAAGAACACCCCAAAGAAGATGTTGTGTCTGCAGAAAACGTGGATATAGGCATGACACCCACTTTTATTGTCCCTCCTGTCCTGACCAGTCTGGTCTCTGCATCAGTGAATGTTTCCATCGCTACCACACACTAGTGGAGTATTAGCATAGGGTACAGCATGACACAGTCCTAGGACACACTTACACAGGGTCTCAAAAGATGTGATGGCAGTCACATTTTGAGACACCCTAAGCTGGAATGTTTATAGTTAAAATAAAAGTGCAAAAAAAAATAAAAATAAAAAAGCCAAAAATCTTTGTGGTTTTATTGTTCTTCTCTTTCTATTGTTCTCTCTCTATTGTAACTGTAATGTTTTATTGTTACTATGTTTTATTATTTTGGCTTGCAGGTATGTCCTACTCTCCATGCACATTGGGCTTAAAAAACGTCTGTTCTCTTGGGAGTAAAAAACGTTCATATAGAGCATTTTTTTTTACAAAGTTTAGACGAGTTCAGACAAGTTTTAGTTTTTTTCTGCCAGTAAGCTCCAATCAGGAATGCAAATGAGAAATGAGCTTTTATTCCTGCCTCTAAACGATGATCTCAAAATATGCCTCTAATCATCCTAATGTGCATGGACACATAGGATAACATTGAGCTGCTTCTACAGGCTGAACAGAAAACTCCTGTAGAAGCAATGTTTTTTACACCAGTGTGGAGCCTTATACTGTAAGGTTACTTTGTTTTATTGTTAACCATTATTTGCTTTGCAGGTACTCCATTCAGCTGCAGCACGGGTTTATTTATTCTGACAGCAACAGGGTTTGCTCCCACAATACGTAAAGCTGTGCCTCCAGCACTGTAGAAGGGGATTTTACCACTACTGTTGAAAAAAAAGAGCATATATGACGAAGCATAGGGACAGGCGTGGACATTAGGTGCGGATTGCCCCTAACATTAGGGGCGGATTGCCCCTATGCTTCAGCATATATTTTTTACTCTTTTTTTTGGCACAGATTGCAATAAAAAAAAAGTTGTATTATTGAGTTAATGTCTTATTGATACTATGATTTATTGCTACCATTGTTTGGTTTGCAGGTACGCCATTCAGCTGCAGCACTGATTTGTTTATTTTGACAGCAACAGGCTTTGCTCCCACAAATTGTAAATCAGCAACTCCAGCAAAGAGCATATATGCTGAAGCATAGGGGCAGAGGTGGACATTAGGGGTGAATTGCCCCTATGTTTTGGCATATATTTTTAGAACGGTGCATGTATGCCCATCATTAGAAGTGGGTGGATGCAGAGCAGTATTCCAATGGTGAGCATACTATGCCCAGCAAGCACCAGTGACATACTGGTATGTTGCTTGACTTTGTGTGGGTATACCGGAATGATGCCTGCAGGTTTAGGTATCATCTTGGTATCGTTCTTTTCAGCCGGAGGTCGACTTTCATGTAAAAGCAAGCCTAGTGGCTAATTAGCTGCTAGACTGCTTGTACAAGCAGTGGGAGGGAACTGCTGGTAACTGCCATCTTCCATGGTTTTCTTGGACTCTCCTGTCCTACCAGGAAACCCGAGAATGCAGCCGGTGGTTCTGCCATCTGACCATAGAGTTGATCGGAGACCAGAATGGCTCCAATGATCTCTATGGCCTAAGAAACTGGAAGCTGTGAGCATTTTATGACTTTGGTTTTGCCGGATATAAACAGTGCCATTGGGGAATTGGGAAAGCATCTTATCACACCGATCTTGGTGTGGTCAGATGCTTTAAGGGCTGAGAAGAGATCTAGAGTCTATTAGACCCCAAATTTTTCAAAAAAGAATGCCTGTCACTACATATTGCTATCATAGGGGATCTTTACATTCCCTGTGATAACAATAAAAACATGAAAGGGACAGTGTAAAAATAAAATAAATGAATAATTAAAAAAACAAAGATTAAAGAACCCCTGTACCCCCGTGCACGCGTACAAGGGTGAACGCAAGCGTCTGACTCGTGTCGTATGTAAGCAGCGATTTCACCATGCATGTGAGGTATTACTGTGAACATCAGATCGAGGGCAGTAATTCTAGCAGTAGACTTCCTCTGTAAATCTAAAGTGATAACCTGTAAAGGCTTTTAAAAATGTATATAGTTTGTCGCCACTGCGTGGATGTGCGTAATTTCAAAGCATGTCGTGTTTGGTGTCTATATACTCTGCATAACATCATATTTTATATTTCACCAAACATTTGGGCAATATAGTGTGTTTTTGTGCATTATAAATTCAAAAAGTGTTTTTTTTCCCAAAAAATTGCATTTGAAAAATTGCTGCGCAAATACTTTGTGAAAAATAAAATTGCACCACCCAACATTTTAATCTGTAGGGCCTCTGCTTTAAGAAAATATATATAATGTTTGAGGGTTCAAAGTAATTTTCTAGCAAAAAACAAATTTTCCTTGTAAACAAAAAGTGTCAGAAAGGACTTGGTGGTTCAAGTGGTTAGAAGAGAAGGTGATGTGTGGCATAAGCTGGGCATAAAATGCCAAGACAGTTCAAAAACCCCCAAAATGACCCCATTTTGCAAAGAGGGGCATGTTGAGTCCATGGAATATTTTATATTTTGCCACAAGTTTTGGGAAAATTATACTTTTTTTTGTTACACAAAGTTGTCATTAAATGATATATTGCTCACACACGGCATGTGTATATGTGAAATTACAACCCAGAATACATTCTGCTGCTTCTCCTGAGTATGGGGATACCACATGTGTGAGAGCCTAGCTGCGTACAGAACCCCGAAAACCATTCACTGCATTCAGGCTTTCTAAGGGCGTAAAATGGCGATTTCACTTCCTCACTACCTATCACAGTTTCTGAGGACCTGAAATGTCAAGAGAGAGCAAACCCCCCAAATTGCCCCATTTTGTCAAGTAGACACCCAAAGCTATTTAATGAGAGGCTTGTTGTGTCCATGGAATATTTTATATTTTGCCACAAGTTTCGGAAAAATTAAATTTTTTTTTTTTACACAAAGTTGTCACTATATGATATATTGCTCACACATGGCATGGGTATATATGAAACTACACCCCAAAATACATGCTGCTGCTTGTCCTGAGTACAGGGATACCATGTGTGAAACTTTTTGGGGGCCTAGCTGCGTACAGGACCCCGAAAACCAATCACCACCTTCAGACTTTCTAAGGGCGTAAAATTGTGATTTTACTCCTCACTACCTATCACAGTTTCAGAGGCCTTGAAATGTCAAGATAGCACAACCCCCCCCCCCCCCCCCCCCCAAATGACCCCATTTCAGAAAGTAGACACACCAAGGTATTTGCTAAGAGCCATGGTGAGTATTTTGCAGCTCTCATTTGTTTTGGAAAATAAAGAAAGAAAAGGAAAATGTTTTTTTTTCTTTTTTAAATTTTCAAAACTTTGTGACAAAAAGTGAGATCTGCTAAATACTCAACGTGCCTCTCACCAAATAGCTTGGGGTGTCTACTTTCCAAAATGAGGCCAATTGGGGGGTTTTGTGCTATCTTGGCATTTCATGACCTGACCAAAACTGTGATAGGTAGTGAGGAGTGAAATCAAAAATTTACGCCCTTAGATATCCTGAAGGCAGTGACTGGTTTTTGGGGTTCTGTACGCAGCTAGGCTACCAAAAAGTCTCACACATGTAGTATCCCCATACTCAGGAGAAGCAGTAGAATATATTTTGGGGTGTAATTCCACATATAGCCATGGCATTTTTGAGCAATATATAATTTAGCGACAGCTTTGTGAAAAAAAACAAACATTTTGTTATTTTTCTGAAACTTGTGGCAAAATATACACTATACCATGGACTCAACATGGGGTAATTTGGGGGGGGGGGGGGTGTTATCTTGCCATTTCATGGCCACCAAAACTGTGATAGGTAGTGAGGTGGGAAATCAAAAATGTACGTCCTTAGAAATCCTGAAGGCGGTGATTGGATTTTGGGGTCCTGTACGCAACTAGAGCCTAAAGAGTCTCACACGTGTGGTATCCCTGTACTCAGGAGAAGCAGCAGGGTGTATTTTTTTGTCATTTTTCAATCACTTGTGACAAAAAAATAAAATATTTAATGGGCTCAACATGCCTCTCAGCAAATTCCTTGGGGTGTCTACTTTCCAAAATGGGGTCATTTGGGGGGGGGGGGTTGTACTGTCCTTTTTTATTTTAGCACCTCAAGAAATGAGATAAGCAGTCATAAACTAAATCTGCATAAATTCCAGAAAATGTACCCTAGTTTGTAGACGCTATATTATATTTTTATTGAATGATACGCTTATTGAATTTGTTTTTACCAAAGACATGTGGCTGAATACATTGTGAACTAAATGTATGACTAAAATTGAGTTTCTTGGATATTCTTTATAATAAAAAGTAGAAATATCATTTTTTTCAAAATTTTCGGTCTTTTATCATTTATATTGCAAAAAATAAAAATCCCAGAGGTAATCAATTACCACCAGTGGCGGCTCCTCCATAGAGGGCACCAGTGCACCCCCCCGCTGATTTCTGAAAAAAAAAAATAGACCACCGGTACATGGCTGCCTTAGCTCTTTTGGGAAACTTGCTGTCTTTTGACAGCAAGTCCCAAGGCCCATTGGTCGGCCTTTAAAGTGAATCTATGTGCGCCATTGATGCGCACATAAATACACTGATTGGCTCTGGCTTCAGTCACTGGCCTCCAGCCGGTGACTGAATGGTCAGGTCGCGGGGGCTGGGGTGGAACTGGCCGACGTGCTGGCACTTGGACTACATGCATACCTGTTATTCCCATCAGTCAGCCGTGTGAGAGAGAGCGGCTGACTCCCCTGAGGTACCGTACTACTGTGCTGTGTACTGGCTGAATGTACCTGTGATACTGGCTGCAATACCTGTGTACTGGCTGCAATACCTGTGTACTGGCTGAAATACCTGTGATACTGGCTGCAATACCTGTGTACTGGCTGCAATGTCTGTCTACTGGCTGCATAATGTGATACTGGTTGCAATACCTGTGTACTGGCTGCAATACCTGTGATACTGGCTTCAATACCTGTGTACTGGCTGCAATACCTGTGATACTGGCTGCAATACCTGTGTACAAAGCTGCAATACCTATGTACTGGCTGTATACTGTGATACTGGCTGCAATACCTGTGCACTGGCTGCAAAACCAGTGTACTGGCTGCATACTGTGTACTGGCTGCAATACCTGTGTACTGGCTGCATACTGTGTACTGGCTGCAATACCTGTGTACTGGCTGTATACTGTGTACTGGCTACAATACCTATGTACTGGCTGCAATACCTGTGTACTGACTGCAATACCTGTGTACTGGCTGCATACTGTGATACTGGCTGCAATACCTGTGTGCTGGCTGTATACTGTGATACTGTCTGCAATACCTGTGTACTGTCTGTATACTGTGATACTGGCTGCAATACCAGCTATACTGGCTGAAATACCTGTGTACTGGCTGCATACTGTGATACTGGCTGCAATACCCGTGTACTGGCTACAATACCTATGTACTGGCTGTATACTGTGATACTGGCTGCAATACCTGTGTACTGGCTGCATACTATGATACTGTCTGCAATACCTGTGTACTAGCTGCAATACTTGTGTACTGGCTTTATACTGTGTACTGGCTGCATACTGTTACTGGCTGCAATATACCCCACCTGTGTTGCTGAGCTGTATACTCTGTCCTGTGATGCTGAGCTGTATACTCTGTCCTGTGATGCTGCGGCTGTATACTGTGTCCTGTGATGCCAAGCTGTATACTCCTGACACAATATGTGGAATATAGGGGATGAAGTGGGTGAATTCTATAAGGGATGGGGCTTATGAGAAGTAGGAGGGGTCAAAATGGAAGGGCTGGGCCTGGCGCCCTCCCATTCTAAAACTTAACCAGCCACCACTGATTACCACCAAAAGAAAGCTCTGTTTGTGGGAAAAAAAGGGCACAAATTTTGTCTGGGTACAGGATTGCATGACCGCACAATTACCAGTTAAAGCAGCACAGTGCTAAATTGAAAAAGTGCTCTAGTCATTAAGGGAGCAAATCCTTCCAGGGCTGAAGTAGTTAAACTGTACTGTTGCATTGACACATTCCTATCAAAACTGGAGAAAATAAAATGTGCACAAAATGTTGTTTGTGGCAAACCATCAGATTTATTATTTTTTCCATAACACGAAAGTTGAGCCATGAATGCCTACTATTAGTACAAAATGCATTTTCTTGCTCAACTTGTTTCTTCCAGTTCTGACCAGTCACTCCCATTATTCCTTGCACATACTTGAAAACTATTCTGGGTGTTTTATAATGCTACATTCTGAAAAAAGCATTGATGTTTCCCATGAACCCTGTACCGTTATCTCTGGCAATTGGTAGTTTTTATAGATTGCCTTTCATTGTTCCTCAACTTGTGCTAGTTTTGGGTAATCTTTCAAAAGTAAAAATGTCTGACTCCTTCCTTATGGAGAGTTTGTAATTTAAGTTATATCCTTTATTGTAATTTTAATTATCTTTAGTCAGTTCCCTATGGTCTTATGGAAGTATTTGGATTTCCCCAGTTGGTTATGTAGGCCTGATACTCAATTTAGGTATAGCCATACATGTGCATTTGCGTAGCCTGACTTGTTATAAATCCAACTTACATAAAAGTCACAGAAAGTAACCCTTACACTTTTCGGTACAGCTAACTTCAAAACAGTATAGAAGGGGACGTGGCCTGCAGCGCAAGAGAGCGGTCGCAAAGCCAAATAAAAGAGCATCCACTGGCATCCTTGGATCCACAAACAGGGTGAGCTTGGATTCAACCTCCATCCACCCCACCGACACCCCCGCTACCCACTTACACGACTTTCGAGTGGCATGGACATCTGCGCGGCTGGTAATTTAGACTGCGGCTTGCGGCCTACTCAGCCGAACGAGCGTTCCGCTCCCTGACAGAGCCATCCGCCACCAAAATAGGCTCTGACAGGCATAGGATCACATCAAGGACAGCCAGAGCACCCCCCCTTTAGTTTTAAAAGCCCAGGCAACGGAGTTCCCCAGCGGCCCAGAAAAGGCCTATTGCAGCCTATTGAGGCCTACAGCGACCACCATTTTGGACTAAAGTGGCCTCACCACACAGGCAACCAGGACCCTGGGGCACATAACCAGCTTCCAACACCACTAGTAACCCATTGCTAGGGGCTACTAAAGGACTGTTACGCCCATAACTGCCTATTGTACCACTTATTTCTATATGGCGGCCATCTTGGTACACCCATTTCGCTAATCTGCCACAGAATACACAAAATGACAACCTAATGTAAGAGCCATACCAGCCCGATCGATATTACATATGAGAGCCACTCTCAACTTCTCACATACCTTGTAGATATTACCATCTCACAAGATGTCTCGCAAAAGGAAAGACGAAAAAAACCCCAAAAAGTTCACTGCCTTCTTCCAATGGCCAGACTCTGACAGAGGAAAAGACCTTGACAACACTGTGACCCACGTAACCAACCAGTCCAAATCCTATACAGATCTCCCGGACACAGACCCAGGAGAGGGTGACACACCACTACTAACATCTTCTCCCAACCAATCACCACCTATCAGCCCATCACCACAAAGCCCAGTCAAATCAAAAATGAGGCTGGACTCTAATAACAGGCCACAGAGGACAATGTCCTCCTTCCACCATCACAGCCACATCCACCCATAGCCTCCTTCCCCACCATGGGACAACCGGTCCTGGATTCCACCCTAAAAGATATGCTCTTGTCTCTGCAAAATTCACTAACTGCCAATTTCAAGTCAATCCTCAACAAATTCTCAGCAGACATGAAAAACATGGATGACAGAGTACACTACATAGAAAACAAAATGGATGAATGTACAAACACAGTAAACGATCTAGTAGAAGCCTACACTAAACAAAAAGAGGAAACTGCCTGGATAAAATCCAAACTGGCGGACCTCGAGGACCGCTCGAGGAGAAACAACCTTAAAATCCGGGGAGTCCCAGAATCCGTCCCTCCCTCAGACTTGCAAGTATATGCCACTAAATTGTTCTCTTTCATTACACCAGAGCTCTCACCCATAAAACTCACCATTGACTGGATTCACAGGATCCCTAAATCAAGACACCTGGAGGAGACCATCCCACGAGATGTTCTGCTAAGAATTCACTTCTTCCAAGCCAAGGAACAGATCCTAGCTAAAGCAAGGAACATGTCACCTCTTCCTGATCCCTTCACAGGAATCCAAATATTCCCAGATCTGTCCCAACACACGTTGCAACTGTGAAGTCAACTTAAAACAGTGACCAAGGCCTTCAACAACCATAAGTTGATCTACAAGATCTACACCCTGCAACCCTGGTCATAACCAGAAACGGTACCCAGCATACAATATTCACCATTGATAAAGGCATGAAACTACTCCACTCTTGGGGAATCATACCTAAACCTCCGAAGGAAGACCACGTCAACTTCAGCCAACCCGGCCTTTCATGAACCACGCAATCAAGGTAACAACTCTTCAAAGACTAATTAACTCTCCTTACAGCCAACACAGCTACTACCCCCTTTTGATCGGGCTCTCAGCTCATTGCCAGTAAGGTCTTGAACTCTACCCCCACCGTTGTCAGCTGCTCCTAGAGCTCTACATAGCTGACCATTTACAGTTCTTCTCTATGCTCGGTTATAACTGTTAAAGCGGAGGTCCGAGGGCTAAAAAAGAAATTAAAAGTCAGCAGCTACACATACAGTAGCTGCTGACTTTTAATATTAGGACACTTACCTGTCCTGGAGTCCAGCGATGTCGGATCGGGGGACGGGTGCAGCCGCCTCCATCGCGGGTAAGGGAACCCGGACGTGTAAGCAGTACAGCTT
>BLSH010496108.1:597706-609124 GCA_018402905.1 Glandirana rugosa | reverse complement strand
GAGGATGTGGCACAGGAGGAAGAGGAGGAGGAAGAGGGGTCAATTCCACGGTTATCAGGCCAGTCATTAACAAGTGGCTTGGAGGGTGGGTTCCTGCACCAGCATAGGCCAGGTAAAACATTTTCAAGCCAGGGCACAATTCTGGAGGATGAGGAGGACTAGGATGATGAGGAGGAGGAGGAGCAACCGTGTTCACAGCAGGGTGGCACCCAACTCAGCTCCTGGACATCACTGGAGCGTGTCTGGGGGGATACGGAGGTCACAGATAATACACCTCCCACAGAGGACAGCTTGTCTTTGCCTCTGGGCAGCCTGGTACACATGAGCGACTACATGCTGCAGTGCCTGCTCAATGACAGCCGAGTTGCCCACATTGTACCTTGTGCTGATTACTGGGTGGCCACCCTGCTGGATCCTCATTACAAGGACAACGTGCCGTCCTTAATTCCCTCACTGGAGCGTGATCAGAAGATGCGCAACTACTGGTAGACGCACTGCTGAGGGCATTCCCAAATGACACAGGGGGCTCAGTGGAAGCAGAGGAGGAGGAAGAGGCCACCAATGCAGCTGTGGCACCGCCAGCACCTCAGAAGGCAGGGTCAGCATGTCCGAAATGTGGAAAAGCTTTGTCAGCAGCATGCCACAACAAACAACACCACCAGCTGATAGGCAAAGTCTTAGCAGGAGGCAGCATTTCAGCAACATGGTGGAACAGTATGTGTGCAAACGCCTACACGTACTGACTGATGGGTCTGCCCCATTCAATTTCTGGGTCTCCAAATTGTGCACATGGCCTGAGCTTGCCCTTTATGCCTTGGAGATGCTGGCTTGCCCTGCAGCCAGCGTATTGTCTGAACGTGTGTTTAGCACAGCAGGGGGCGTTATCACAGACAAGCACAGCTGCCTGTGCACAGCCAACGTGGACAAGCTAACATTTATTAAAATGAACCAGGCATGGATCCCACAAGACTTCTCTGTACCTTGTGCAGAATAGACATTTAGACTGGCCTCACACAGCCATTGGTATACTTGTTTTTTTTTAATATGTCTCAATATTTTGGGGGCTACCCCAATTTAAAAAAAAACCCCAAACAAACAAAAAACAGTGTTGGCTACCTTCTCCTCCTCCACCGCCACTTCCACCTACACCACCACGGTCACGGCCTACTCAACCTCTAGGCTCCTTCTCCACATCCACCTCCTCCTCCCATTTTTTTTTTTATGTGATTTTAAGTTATTTCCCTATCCACATTTGTTTGCAGGGCACTTGTCCTACTCTTGCCCCCATTTTGCTTCCTTTTGCAGCCCTCTAGCCCTTTCCAGGACTTTTTTACAGCCATTTTTGTGCCCAAAAGTTCAGGTCACTATTGACTTCAATGGGGTTCGGGGTCCGGGGTCAAGTTGGGTACCGAACCCGAACTTTTTCGCGAGGTTCGGCCGAACCCGACGAACCCCAACATCCAGGTGTCCGCTCAACTCTAATCATGACCTGAACATTAACGGGCAGCCATAGAGGCAGCAATTGGCAAACTAAATTGTAAAAAGTGAATATTGATTTAGGTATAAATAATATATGAAATATAGAATATAAAATAGAGTAGAAAATATGGAAAGAAATAATATTAATGGTGGAAAATTGGAAATCCACATTAAAATAATATACTAATCTCATGAACAATTCATAAACATTAAAAGTAAAAAATGGAAACAGAAAAACTATAAAAATATGAAGAAAAATAAAAAGACAACATAATATGCAAAATAATGAACGCTGAGTGGGTCAATCAAGCCCTATTGATAAAAGCATTAATGTCCCACTCCACGTTCATCCCAAAAGGATAATAAGAGTGTATTTCATGTATCCAGTAAGTTTCTAACCTGGATACCCCCCGTTTAATAGAAACTCCCTGCCATGGAGGGACATACCGATCGATGGCTAGAAACTGTGTACCTGTAGGGTCCCCATGGTGGAAACGAGCATAATGTTTAACTGCGCTATGTTTTTACTTACCACCAATAATGTTAGCAATGTGTTCACCTACCCTTGTGGCAAAACTATGTGTGGTACGACCAACATAGTGCTTGCCGCAAGGGCAGGTCGACAGATAAACCACGCCAGTAGTGGCACAAGTAATAAAAGGTTTAAACCTATATTGACGTTGAGTGATGCTTGAAGAGAAGGACATGATCTTCTCTAATGACAACTTCAGCCCTTCAGCGTGCAATCTCTGGAAGACTTTCTCAAGTAGAGCTTCATATTCCTCCAACGTTTGCCAAAAATGATGATGTCGTCCAAATATACAAGCACCTCTATCAAATTCATGTCACCCACTGTGTTCTCCATCAGTCTCTAAAAAGTAGCTGGGGCCCTTGTTAACCCCTGTGGCATGCAGTCAAATTCAAAGAATCTGAGTGGGCAGATAAAGGATGTCTTCTCTTGGTCATCTGGATGCATAGGTATCTGTAGTATCCACTCTTCAGATCCAGGACACTGAACCACTTAGCTCCTGATAAGCATTGCAGCGCATCAAAGTCATTCTTGGAGAACATCTTCTCCCATCGAGCCAGCTGAGCTTTGATCCTCTCTTTTCATCTGGGAAACAAAATGAAATTCTGAACGGTCGGCTCTCTCCCATCTTCCCTCTGGATCAAGTCATCCCCAGTTACTGGTGTAGCTGCACTTACTTTCCCAATCACCATTCGAGGTTTCTGGCTGATTGGGTAACTGGTGACATTTCTCACACTGACAGGAATTCTTCCCCCACTTCTCAATAATGCCCTAGTAGGCACGAATCCAGGAACCATTTCTATTCCGCTATCTACCTCCAATGGATCAGCTTCCACCACCACATAGGGATAGGCTAACAGTGGCTTTCATGCAGGCCCTTTCTCCAGGCTGCAGCACTCTTTCTTGCGTATCCAATCACCACAGTCTCCCTACTCCCTCAACGGGTGCCTTCTTCTCTTGCAGTACACACTGGAAAGCCTGCCTCAACTGAGGATGGATCTTCCTCACAGGAGCGCCTTCGACAGCTAATGGGGTGAGTAACCTCCTCACAAGGTTGGTGTTAGTTCCGATCAGCAAGGAATTACACCCTGCCCCAGGGAGTTGTGGACAGACAACGGCTAAGGTGTCATAATTTTCTGGCTTCCTGGCCAAAGGATTGAAAGTTATCTTGATAGGGAACGAAAAATAAAGAAGATTACCGCGCTAGTCAGTGAACTTGTGAGCAGCCAGCACAAACAGCCTTAACAAAATACTGAATATAAAGCGAATATGAGAAAAAGTGCGGCGCATATGTGCATGAAAGGGGTGATAAACCCCCTAATTAAAGTATTGAGAGCAAATTAGGGAAAATACATGAATCATAAACCCAAAATGGGCAAAAAATAAAAAGTCTATACAGCCACACAATGTATGGTGAGGTAAAGTTCAATTAAATGAGTCCACCAGTAAAGAAACTTGTCTCTTGAAGTGAAACATAAAAAATCTGGAGTGACTGAAAAAGACTGGGAAATAAATCTTCAACTGTGCAAGGTAAAAACACCACCATGTATGTATAGGGTACTCTTACCAGATGTACCTGGTTTATAGGCATGTGGGTCAGGTTCAACCTCGGGAACACAGGACATCAGGCATCCACAGGATGGAATAGCAATGAAAGGCCCGTCATCAAACCACTTGAAGGGACCGGGCTGGTTTCCAGACATGCAGGTCGGGTTCAATCATGGGCATCCAGGGCGTCAGACATCCACAGATCAAGGTACCAATAAAGAACCGGTCGTCCAGCCACTTGAAGGGACCAGGCTCCAGATGTGGAGGTAGGAGTATAGAGTATAGGGATCCAAATAGTACCACAGCAAGCCTCAGTGAAGAATAAAAGCTACATAGTGTGATACTGTATAACCAGATAAGGTTTATTTATAAAATGGTTGCACTTACATGCTAAAAACTAGTAACGAGCACATGGAATTCCAGGTTGATAAAATTGGCGCAGTAGATGGAAGCAGGATCGTCTACCCGACGCGTTTCATCTACAAAGACTTCCACAGGGGCATTGCCCCTGTCCTGATGTCCTGTGTTCCCGAGGTTGAACCTGACCCACATGCCTGTAAACCAGGTACATCTGGTAAGAGTACCCTATACATACATGGTGGTGTTTTTACCTTGCACAGTTGAAGATTTATTTCCCAGTCTTTTTCAGTCACTCCAGATTTTTTATGTTTCACTTCAAGAGACAAATTTCTTTACTGGTGGACTAATTTAATTGAACTTTACCTCACCATACATTGTGTGGCTGTATAGACTTTTTATTTTGTGCACATTTTGGGTTTATGGTTCATGTATTTTCCCTAATTTGCTCTCAATACTTTAATTAGGGGGTTTATCACCCCTTTCATGCACATATGCGCCGCACTTTTTCTCATATTATCTTGATAGGGATACTGTATATCTGTTGTAGGGGCACTTCTGGGTACCTATACCCCAAATCTCCAACTCCTCAAGCTTACACAAAGGGATATGCTTTAAGTGCTTGTTATAAAAGTCCCAATACAACATGTCACCTGAGCTCCAGTATCCAACAGCGCTTGAGTGTAGATTCCTTCCACTTGTAGCAAAACTATTGGGGAAGGCCCTACCAAGTTCCTTGGCAGATTTCTAGCTGGTAACTCTATAGTCTGAACCCTAATCAGCTTCTTTGGTGGCTGGGGTGGCAAATTAACAGTGGGTAAATCTATAGTCTGAGCCCTAATTGGCTTATTTGGTGGAGTCCTTTTAACAACACGATCTGAAGTTTCACTTTTGGAAAAGCACCTTCTGTAAGTCTCTTATAACTTCTGTGAGCAACTGTGGGCTGATTCCCACTTTGGGACACTTAGCCTGAAAGTGCCCAACTTCTCTGCATCAAAAACATCTCTTGGCCTTACTTGAATGAGGCTTTGACCCCACTGGTTGAAATTCCTGCTCTTGTACCTTTGCTTGAGTTTCCATTACCCTCATCAGTGCATGGTACATCTGGGTTTGGGCCTTAGCAACTTGGGTCATTAGTTTGACTGGGCCCGATTCGTTGATTGGCTTTTTGCTGTCAGGGCTGGCAAGCCTCCCCTTGTTCTGGTTCTATTTCACTGTCATCATCTGAGAATCCAGCTTCGGCATGGGCAGCCCGAGCAGCCACTTTCTCTCTCCTTGCCCTACTTGCACCCAATTCTCTGATTCCTTGACTCTTCTCCTCCAATAGAGCCTCTTCTTCTCGCACTTCTCTCATCAGTGCAGGGTACATTGGGACTGTGTCTTCTTCAGTAATAGCTTTAAAGTGGTTGTCAACCTGTGACCACCACTTTAACCTACAGGTAAGCCTAGAATAAGACTTACCTGTAGGTACCTTGCATATCTCCTAAACCTGCACAGTGTTCTGCATGTGCTGACGTCATTTCGACACATGCACAGTGAAGAAACGGCCTCCGTGCCGTTTTTCCACTGACACTGCGCCGGAAATGGCAGCTCCTGTGCGCATGCATGCCGGCCCCGGAAGGAAGAGGGGCAGAAGATGGACGTGGCCAGCGCAGAGGACAGCGCTGGACTCGTTCGCAGGTAAGTGGCACTCCATAGTAACCCATTAGGCTTCTAATTTACAGGTGTATATCCATCTGGGTTTACTTCCTCTTTAAGACTATGGGATGATTGGGGTGGGCCCCTTGCAAGACCCGAGCCAGAGGAAATTGATTTGTATCCTTCTTAACCACTGGCCAACCGCCCGCCGTCGTCTAACGGCAGTAAAGTGGTACGATATGGCAAACCACGTCACCTGACGGCGGCTGCAAGATCGCCGCCGGAGGCGCGCCGCATGCTTACTGTGTTCTGGGGGAGCCAGGGAGCGGGTAGGGCGGACTCGATGTCCGCCGGCTACCCACGATCGCTCCCCCACAGTGACAAAACGGAGGGCCGTGTATGTAAACAACGGATCTTTATTCTGTCAGGGGGAAGGAGAGTGATCGTATGCTCCTTCTATATGGAAGCCACAATCATCAGTCAGCCCAGCCCCCACACAGTTAGTAACACACACAGGGAACACAGTTAACCCTGAGAGCGCCCCTGCAGGTTAACCCTTTCCCTGCCAGTGACATTTATACAGTATTCAGTGTATTTTCATAGCATTGATCGCTGTATAAATGCCAATAGTCCCAAAAAAGTATCAAAATGGTCCGATATGTCCCGCTAGAAATCGCAGATCGCCGCCATTACTAGTAAAAAAAAAATATATATATATATATAAATAAAAAACCCATAAATTAATTCTCATCATTCATAAGCGTGGCAACTTTTGCACAAACCAGTCAATATGCGCAGATTGCAATTTTTTAAACCAAAAATATGAAGAATATAAATCGTCCAAAACCGATGAAAATTTGTTTTTTTTTATTTATTTTTCTAGATATGTATTATAGCAAAAAGTAAGAAATATTGTTTTTTTTTTTGCAAAATTGTCGCTCCTTTTTTGTTTATAGCGGTGATAAGAAATGACACAGAGGTGATCAAATACCACCAAAAGAAAGCTCTATTTATGGGGGAAAAAGACATAAATTCAGTTTGGATACAACGTCGCACGACCGCACAATTGTTAGTTAAAGCGATGCAGTGCCAAATCGCAAAAAGTGCTCTGGTCCTAAAGGAGGAAATCCTTCCGGTGCTGAAGTGGTTAAGGATGCTCTGGTGTAGCGTTCTGTCTACTCGAGATATGTATTCAGAGAGTCTCTTCCCACTTTCTTGATTAGTGTGGTTAAACTTGTACCACAGATCTGCTATTGTCTTAACTCTTCTGAATACAACATACAAAGAGTCTATGTAGTGCATAGCAACACAGGTTTTCTTTCCCATCCTCAAATTTGGATTACTTCGGCGCCTGGGCTCTCCCCATAGTGCATTGCGCACAGACTCCTCCCCGTTGGGAGGTCTCCCGCCGTCTGCACGCTTTCTGCTCTGACAGTTTATTTATATGCCAGGGCGGGGCCATCCGGCGACGTAAGCGAGCGACCCTTCTGACCTCATGTGACGTCAGAGGGGCAGGTAACGCCCGTACGTCACTGTAAAAAATCTTTCGTAACAAAGCAAGCTCAGTTGGTAGGAGCCCTCCTATAGAGGAGGAGCTGTTGCAGCTTTTTTTTTTGTGGGTCCGTCGCGCGTCGTGATTGACGATGGATTACAACAGGGACACTTATTTTTATTTTTTATTTTTTAATAAAGGACTTGTCAATAATTGTCTCCTGTGGTTTTTTTTCTTTTCTGACACCTTTTGGTGAATTAGTAGGGGTGAGATGTACCTTATTAAAGGGGGCTTTCAGATTCCGATAAGCCCCCCCCGCCCAAAAGTACCCCCCATGTTGAGGTCATGTAGCCTGGTACGGTTCAGGAGAGGGGGCTCCCCTCCCTATCCTGGCCGGCCAGGTTGCATGCTCGGATGAGGGTCTGGTTTGGATTTTAGGGGGGACCCCACATCAATTTTTTTTTAAATTCTGGCATGGAGTTCCCCTTAAAATCAATACCAGACCCGAAGGGCCTGGTTTGGACTGGGGGGGGGGAGGACCCTACGCAAATTTTTTCAGTGATTTTTCTGTATATTGCCGGGAGCGGCAATACGCTACAGCCGTGAAAATAAATGACAGTTTTTCCTTCACAAATGTCATTTTGCTCTGGAACTGTTCTAAACATCACAGAGATGTTCCCCGTTTACAGGCAAACTAAGGGACCCCTCCAGGCACGATATTTAAAGGAATATTTCATTTTTATTGTTTCACTTTAAGCATCATTAAAATCACTGCTCCTGAAAAAACAATTTAAAAACTTTTTTTGCATTGATAAATGTCCCCTAGGGCAGGACTCAAGTCCCCATACACTTGTTAGGGCAATATCTTTCATATAAACCTTTAAAATGAGCACTTTTTTGATTTTTGATGTTCTGGTACAAACCGAACCGGGAGGTGTTCGGCCCATCCCTACTGGCTAGTAATATTCTTTAACATAGTTCCGGGTATGGATGTCTATGCCCAGTGTCTTATGTAATGCAATTAAGTGTTTCCATGGGCACGGTCTCTGTACACAGTGTCCAATCAAGATAAATAGGTAGGGGTTGTGATCCATGGGCGACTGCCCTCTCACCAACTGGATAGGAACCTCCCAAACAGATATCCTGGATGAGATGTCCCACTGTGAGCAAACGGAGATGACCAACCAGTTGCTGGACATGGGTGTTCATTGGATCCATCTGATGAGGTAGCGCTGCAGTGGTGTCTCGCAAACAGCAAGCAGAGTTGGGTCTTCCGGGGCCGGGCTGGAGTCACTGGATTGCTGTGTGGTAGGCCGCAATAAGGCCCAGGAAGAAGAGAGCGCATGATGGATCTGCTGGCCCTTTAATAGCTTCTCCCAGAAGTCTGTTGGTGTGGCAGAGAGATCTGCTCAAGAGACTACTAGTTCCACAATCCTCCCTGCTTGGCTCAGAGATATGATGTCAGTTTATTGGAGCCCAGCACTAGAGGGACACAAGAATAGATAGAGAATGACGGGTGTGGGCTGCGGGACAAGGTAACTGTAGTCCACTGTCGGCTACATACATCAGCACAGGGTCATCCCTCCAACTCCCTCCAACATTGCACCCCTCCCTTCCCCATCTCACCTATTATGTTATACAACTCCCCCTTCCAATCCCTTTCTCTGCCAGATGGATTGGTCCTTGGGTGACAGCAGTCATGGATGTACCCTTATATAGGGGAACATGTTGTCCCAACGATGAAGGCACATACCTTAATTGACATAGAATGCAGAAGGTGGAGAGGGAAGAAGGGGCAGACATATCCATCATTTTATCTCCCTTATGGCTGCTCTTCATGACATTATCATGGAAAAATCAATCAAAATGTATATTCAACATCAAGTCTCTCTAAAAAAATTAGTTCCAGTTAGTCAGTTACATACTTACCAACAATACCTGATTTTTGTAACACTGTGCTAAAGCTAATTTTAAAATAATGCTAGTACCCTACTAATTAATTATATATGCATACCAATGTGGTTGATATCTTATTTCAATTGCTCTTAACCCCTTCCCACCTAACCTCGGCATCCCTTTAATTGAACCTTTTCATCCAGGGGGCATAAAGGTATGCCCAATAACATGACAACTGTGATTCACTGTCATGGTGGTCACATGATTGGGAGCCAGATCCACCAGCTCCCGCTCATAATTAGAGATTAAGAGCTGTCTGGCGGCTCGGTCACTGCCGTGCCCACACAGCAAGGCATAGCAAAGCATTTATGTCTAAGGGAAAATAAAAGATTTACTTACCCTAGCCTCTGCTCCTTCCCACAGTTAGTCCAGTTTCCGCAGCTTCTGCCCCCACCACACGCTCCCCCGGTCTGATGCCATCAAGACTAGAGAACGGTTGATAGCCCTGCGCTGGACCTGGGGATGCTGAGGGACACTCCACTGCTGGATAGTTGAAGAGCACCACCTGCCAGGGGAGAGGAGGATCAGGTCAGCAAAACTTCCCTAGACAAAAGAGAATTTAACCCTTGCAGTGCAGGCACAGCCCCACTACAAGGAATACTTTCTTTATTTGCCTTTTGGGCTTTAATGTCTGCAGTCCTCCTTTAAAACCTATATAAGCCAAGCAAGCCTGGCCTACTGGTACATGGCTGCCCCCCCTCCCCATTTTCACTGGCCAGGAGGTATAGGAGGCTGAACAAAGGGTGGACAAAAGAGTTTCTGTGGTTTCAGGAGTGCAGTTATCTGCAGGAGATGGGTGAGACTTGTGTCTCACAGGAATGTAGTCAGTGGGATGTGCAGATAGGTCAGCTCAGGAGGCAAGCAGAGACATGATCAGCAAACAGGCCAGGGTCATTACAGGTGGCAGACAGGGGCAACACTGCACTGGTGTGGCAGGAATAAGGAATGCTGTTGCTGGCTGCACTGGCTCTAATGACATCATACTGATGTTTCAGCAATCAGGCACACTGACTGGCTACACTGGTACGGTGATATGGTGTACTGCTATGATGACATATGGTGTATTGGTGTCATATTTATTTTGACAGATTACAGCAGAGGTGCTCAACCTTCTGAAGAGCTAGGGCCACTTATGTGATTTGGCAACCCGTTGTGGGCCACAATGAACTATGGGGTTTTACCGCCCCAAACCGCAAATGTAAACAAGACCTAAAGCTGGACATAGATGGATTGAATCTCAGCCGGTTTAGCAGGGACTGACCGAGATTTGATCCATCTATAGGCACGCTGATTGTACCCAAGTCAATCCTTCGATTGACTTGGGTACAACTAGCATGTCAAATTTTTTGCATGCGATTATTGGCAGCAGTTATAGCCACCAACAGTAATCATTGGGGTTCCCCACACCCCATCCCCCCTTCTCTGAAAAATACAATATCACTGCAGGATGGATTCCCCCATCAACACTGGCTGTGTTGATCTGGGAATTAAGTGATTTCATTTCCTGCAACCCATGGATACAGGAAAGAAAATTGTATAATCTATAGCCTGGCTTAGGCTACTTTCACAATGCAGGCTGTGCCGCGGTCGCGGTAAAACCCCGCTAGTTTTAGCAGAGATTTACCAGCTATATGGCTCCGCTATGCAGGCGGGAGCACAACGCTTTTAACCCCCCACAAGGGGTTAAAACGGGGTTAAAAGTGCCGTCTGGGACAGGAGCCGACACTAAACAGGAATTATCAGTTAATGTGGCTCCCTCTGTGGACTCCTGCTTCCTCCACTGATAGGAATAGGCTTCAGATTGTATGGGTAAACAACATTAGGTCCCCACGAGTTGGGTCTCGGGAGACTACACCGGGCGTTGGAGTTTGATCCCTTCGAGTACGGGTACAAGACCCTACCACCTAATCGTTCGGGTCTAGTGTTAGTTGCCCCAACGGCTGGACGGTAGGGTCTCGTAGTCTCACGTACCTCGGGCGCGACCGTCACCTCCTTCGTCCTCAGGTGTCTCCCTCGGTGTAATTGACTATTAAGGACAAATCACAGCCGAGGACAGGGTCTGCCGTGAAAATTGGGGCAAAATTGGGGAACACCCCCCAATTTTCGCAACACGAGGGCGGACGTATCGCCTCGGTATATCGACCATTTAGAGACGATTTTGATCGCCCCAAAATGGCGCTGGCGCCGTGTCGGACGTAACACTTTCATCGGATTCGGTCCGATATCTAATATGTTAAAAGAAAGGACATAGGTACCCAACGTCCTTTACTTTAGTGAATTAAGGGTCTAGTTGTGTCGGTCACAACTACCCCCTTAGGTAGGACGTCACTATAACATAAAAAGTCTCTTCCCCCCTACCCCACACCCCTTGGGGTTACTAATGACAACCACCGATATTGACGACGGTTATTAGCGTACG
>BLSH010496108.1:567427-586684 GCA_018402905.1 Glandirana rugosa | reverse complement strand
TTATGGCGACGAAACTCAACGTCTAGTTTGAGACGAATTTTGTTGCTAGCGGTGCTAGTACGAGTTGCTAGTCTAACAACCCCCTTAAACTCTAAAGTTTATGACGACGAATCTCAACCTCTAACGTCTAATTTGAGACAGATTGCTTTGCTAGCATGCAAGCATGTGTTGCTAGTCTAACACCGTAGCATGTGTTGCTAGTCTAACACCCTCATTAAAGTCTAAAGTGTATGACGACGAAACTCACTAGACTGACGTGGCAGAGTTTGATCTGCAACTCAAAGCAGCGGTATGTGAAATCTCTAATTTCTGCTATCTATCCTCAGAGCAACAGCACAGACAGCAGTAGTAAAGTAATCTATCTCAGGATCAGGTCTTAAAATGTCTCAAATCTGTCCCTCACGCAGTCAGCTACCTTTCCCTACACTAACCCAAGGAGCATGTGACTGCAGCACTGTGACTCCAGCTTATAAAGAGGCTGGGTCACATGATGCACTGGCCAATCACAGCCATGCCATTAGTAGGCATGGCTGTGATGGCTTCTAAGGGAAAACCAGTGAAACACTTGTTGATTGGCTGCCCTGCAGCTTCTCAACACGTGGAGTAAAATAGCAGAACCCCGGACCGAACCCGAACGATTTTTGAAATGTCCGGGTCCGGGTCCGTGCCCCGGACACCCGAAAGTTCGGTACGGACCCGAACGTTACAGTCCGGGTTCGCTCAACACTATTTATGATATAAACTTTATACGACAACACACACAGAATACACCAACTAAAGGAGTTTTTCACTTCTTCATTTTTTATGGTTTGTTTATTTTTTTACAATTTTCTCTTTGAAAGTTTTTTACACACAGCCTTTTTTACACATAGCCTTTTTGTATACAGCCTTTTTGGGACACATGTTTTTTATAGGACACGGCAAATTAATTAAAAAAAAGACTTTATTCATATACGGTTTCTATGGACTAATTTTTCACGTTTTATATATTGGGCACAAGACACCTTTTGTTCACCATACGGTATCATTTCTAATTGGGGTCATCCGTTTACCATATAGTATCAATTTCAATTGGAGTCATCTGTAATAAGGAGAGGGTGTTTCTGATCTCGAATTAATCTTTGTTGAGTGTTAAACAATCAGTTGTAATAAGGCAAATATGGTATAATTTACAAATCTTGGAGTATTTATTATAACCTTCTAAGAAAAGAGTGTGCTGGGATCTAAAAATAGCCTCTATATTTTAAACACATTGGAGACAGCGCTATTCCTGTACTACTTGCTAATAGGTGTATATTGATTGGTTTGCACAAAAGTTATAGCGTCTACAAACTATGGGAATAGATTTATGGCATTTTTATTATTAATAAATATAATGGCGTAATGCAATGGCGGCGATCTGCAAATTTTAGCGGGACTGCAATATTGCGGCGGACAGATCAGACACTTTTGACACTTTTTTGGGACCATTCACATTTATACAGCGATCAGCGCTAAAAATAGCCACTGATTACTGTATAAATGTCACTGGCATGAAAGTGGTTAACACTAGGGGGCGATAAAGGGGTTAAATGTGTTCCCTCTGTGGTGTTTCTAACTGATTGGGGGCTGGGCTAACTAGAAAAGGTGATAGGTTGCTCTTCCTGAGTAGGAACAGACGATCTCTCTCAACTCTCCTGTCAGAACGGGGGTCTGCTTTGATTACACTCGCAGTTCCCCGTTCTGCTGTCTCAGGAGCGATCATGGGTGGCCAGCGGACATCGAGTCCACCCCACCCGCTGACTGGTTCCCTCGCTATCAGTGCGTGCGCCTCCACACCACATGTTCCCGCGGGCACCGTTTAGCTATGTTGATTTGCAGCAATGAGCCGATCTGCCGCCTTAAGTGATTAGGCTTTAAATTTACTAGAGACAATGCGGCATAGGTTTTACTACAGCAATTAAGATAATTCAGATAATACAGTACTGTAAAACTGACAAGCAGCAGAACAGATTTAATGACAGGAAATAGACCTAACAAGTATATTCCTAACTTTGTTTTTTACTATAAGGATGGGGATGGGGGAGGGTGCAGGGAATCAGACTGATACAATTTGAGGGGGTTTAGGTGAATACTGTTCTTGCACCTGTTTGTTTTTACCCGGTGATCTGGCCAGTAACACACCTCCAGTATTAGTGAGACACCATACACTAGGAATAAGCACAAAACACAGCAGACATCCGCATTGTAAGTCTGGGGGGGGTGTTGTTAAATTTATTAGCAAATTTTAATTCAATAAAAAAATTTGAAGTCAAATTCCAGCTAACAATTTATATTCAGTTAGAAATAAACAGTTTTTTTGCCTTTTGGTATATAGGTTTTACATGAATAAATAAAAGCTGATCATTTTAATCACCCCTGTCAGTGGTGAATGGATTGTCTCATGCATGTAAACTGATACATTCTAATGGAGAGCCTGAGCCACTGAAAAACAACAGATTTGCTGTCAGAATCAGCAAATGAAATTAGAAGGAAGAAAGCCTAAAAAGGGAAGCTAATGCAGCCACCACATCTAAGAACTAGTAAGCTGCAATATCATAAATGTTTGCTTTTGGGTTTAACACACATTCCAGTCTTTGGTGGAGCTGTACTTTACTTTAAAACTTTTTGGTGGAGCTGTACTTTATACTTTAAAACTGTTAAAATGGTAGCCTGTTTTGTCCTATGCAATGCTAAGTCCTGTTTCATTAAGATCATTTTTTTGTACAATAGAAAAACATTTCCTTGCACTATGTTCAGGCATAGAAAGAGTTAATTAACATAGGTACTATTATCCATCTGTTCATATTATACCTCTATATGGATTTCCTTATTCAAATAATAACATCCCCAACTGTAATCCAGATGTCCCATATGTTTCCAGTTACAGCTCTGTGCACACATTCTGGACAAATATTGAGCAATTAGATTTAGCAACAATAGGCCTGCACACCAGCACCCATGTTGTACCTTCACTGTCCTATCAAGCCAAATGGCTCCAGTCCACAACATTCTGCAGAAACACAACAACCAATCAGAGCTGTCAGACTCGCCCACTGAATTGCTGATTGCCAATACATCCCTGTACTGCACATTGCCTTACCATTATTGGAGTTTACCATCATTGCCAAGAGGTTACTCCATGGATACATAACATTCATTTGTACAAGTAAATTCCTTTTCGTACTGTTCCTAGAGAAGAATCTTCTTTTCCCAGAATAATAAACTTTTGGCACAGAAATCAACTTTTATTTCATATACCTGCTCACCTACAGTGCCTTGAAAAAGTATTCATACCCCTTTTCCACATGTTGTCATGTTACAACAAGAGTTGACCGAACCCGGACTGTAAAGTTCAGGTCCGTACCGAACTTTGGGGTGTCCGGGACCCGGACCCGAACCCGGACTTTTCAAAAAATGTCCGAGTTCGGGTCCGGGGTTCTGGTAATTTTACCAAAAGTTCTGAAAATTGATGTAAAAAGTCCAGGAAGGTCCTAGAGGTCTGCAAAAGGAAGGAAAATGGGTGTAAGGGTGGGACAAGTTCCCTACAAAGAAATGGGAACAGGGAAATAACTAAAAGCATTTTTAAAAAAATAAAAACATAAAAAAATCAAAAATGGAGGTGGATGTGGACCATCTTCAAACTGGGTCTGAAAAGTATTAATTAACGGTAGAAGCCATATAACTGTTCTAAAATCATCTTCAAACTGTGTCAAAAAAGTATAAATAAGCCGGGAGAACCCATATCACTGTTCTGCAAACATCTGGAAACTGTGTGTAACACTTTGACTAAAACCGGGAGAAACCATACTACTGTTCTGCAAACATCTGGAAACTGTGTGTAACACTTTAACTAAAACCGGGACAAACCATACTACTGTTCTGCAAACATCTGGAAACTGTGTGTGTCACTTTAACTCAAACCGGGACAAACTGAACTACTGTTCTGCAAACATCTGGAAACTGTGTGTGTCACTTTAATTAAAACCGGGACAAACTGAACTACTGTTCTGCAAACATCTGGAAACTGTGTGTGTCACTTTAAGCAAAACTGGGACAAACTGAACTACTGTTCTGCAAACATCTGGAAACTGTGTGTGTCACTTTAAGTAAAACCGGGACAAACTGAACTACTGTTCTGCAAACATCTGGAAACTGTGTGTGTCACTTTAACTCAAACCGAAACAAACTGAACTACTGTTCTGCAAACATCTAGAAACTGTGTGTGTCACTTTAACTCAAACCGGGACAAACTGAACTACTGTTCTGCAAACATCTGGAAACGGTGTGTGTCACTTTAATTAAAACCCGGACAAACTGAACTACTGTTCTGCAAACATCTGGAAACTGTGTGTGTCACTTTAAGCAAAACCGGGACAAACTGAACTACTGTTCTGCAAACATCTGGAAACTGTGTGTGTCACTTTAACTCAAACCGGGACAAACTGAACTACTGTTCTGCAAACATCTGGAAACTGTGTGTGTGTTACTTTAACTCAAACCGGGACAAACTGAACTACTGTTCTGCAAACATCTGGAAACTGTGTGTGTGTCACTTTAACTCAAACCGGGACAAACTGAACTACTGTTCTGCAAACATCTGGAAACTGTGTGTGTCACTTTAAGTAAAACAGGGACAAACTGAACTACTGTTCTGCAAACATCTGGAAACTGTGTGTAACACTTTAACAAAAACCGGGGCGAACCCATATCATTGTTCTGCAAACATCTGGAAACTGTGTGTGTCACTTTAAGTAAAACTGGAACAAACTGAACTACTGTTCTGCAAACATCTGGAAACTGTGTGTAACACTTTAACAAAAACCGGGGCGAACCCATATCACTCTTCTGCAAACATCTGGAAACTGTGTGTGACACTTTAACTAAAATCCAAGACAAACTGTTCTGCAAACATCTGGAAACTGTGTGTGAAACTACAGCATAGAGAAGAACAGGGATATGGTTTTGCTCTGCTATAGTTTCACATAGAGTTTTTAGATGATTTTAGAACAGTGATATCATATCATTTTGATTTCCATTTTTAATTTTTTTATGTTTTTATTTTTTTTAAAATGCTTTTAGTTATTTCCCTGTCCCCATTTCTTTGTAGGGCACTTGTCCCACCCTTACCCCCATTCCCTTCCTTTTGCAGACCTCTAGGACTTTCCAGGACTTTTTTACAGCCATTTTGTGCCTAAAAGTTCGGGTCCCCATTGATTTCAATGGGGTTCGGGGTCCGGGACAAAGTTCGGGTTCTGTCCGGACCCGAACCCGAACTTTGTCCCGAAGTTCGGCCGAACCAGCAGAACCCGGACTTCCAGAAGTTCGCTCAACTCTAGTTACAACCAAAAAAGTAAATGTATTTTATTGGGATTTTATGTGATAGACCAACACAAAGTATTCATAATTGTGAAGTGGAAGGAAAATGATAAATGGTTTTCAAAATGTTTTACAAAAGAATATCTGAAAAGCGTGGTGTGCGTTTGTATTCAGCCCCCCTGAATCAATACTTTGTAGAGCCACCTTTTGCTGAAATTACAGCTGCAAGTCTTTTTGGGGATGTCTCTACCAGGTTTGCACATCTAGAGAGTGACATTTTTGCCCATTCTTCTTTGCAAAATAACTCCAGCTCTGTCAGGTTGGATGGAGAGAATCCATGAACAGCAAAGTTCATGTCCTGCCACACATTCTCAATTGGATTTAGGTCTGGACTTTGACTAGGCCATTCTAACACATGAATATGCTTTGATCTAAATCATTCCATTGTAGCTCTGGCTGTATGTTTAGGGTCGTTGTCCTGCTGCCCCAGTCTCAAGTCTTTTGCAGACTCTAACCGGTTTTCTTCTAAGATTGCCCTTTAAGTGGCTCCATCCATCTTCCCATCAACTCTGATTAGCTTCCCTGTCCCTGCTGAAGAACAGCATCCCCACCACATAATGCTGCCACTACCATGTTTCACGGCGGGAGTGGTGTGCTCAGGATGATGTCCAGTGTTAGTTTTCCGCCACACATAGCGTTTTGCTTTTAGGCCAAAAAGTAAAATTTTGGTCTCATCTGACCAGAGCACCTTCTTCCACATGTTTGCTGTGTCTTCCACATGGCTTCTCGCAAACTGCAAACTGGACTTCTTATGGTTTTCTTTCAACAATAACTTTCTTCTTGCCACTCTTCCATAAAGGCCAGATTTGTGGAGTGTACGACTAATAGTTGTCCTGTGGACAGATTCTCCCACCTGAGCTGTGGATCTCTGCAGCTCCTCCAGAGATACCACGGGCCTCTTGGCTACTTCTCTGATTAATGCTCTCCTTGTCTAGACTGTCAGTTTAGGTGGATGGCCATGTCTTGGTAGGTATTCTGTTGTGCCTTACTCTTTCCATTCTTTGGATAACCTGCTTTAAACTTCTCCACAACTTTATCCCTGACCTGTCTGGTGCCTTCCTGATACTGTTTGTTCACTAAGGTTCTCTAACAAATCTCTGAGGGCTTCACCAGAACAGATGTATTTATACTGAGATTAAATTACACACAGGTGACTTCTGAAGGCAATTGGTTCCACTAGATTTTAGTTAGGGGTATCAAAGTAAAGGGGGCTGAATACAAATGCACTCCACACTTTTTCAGATATATACAGTATTTGTAAAAAAAAATTGGAAAACCATTTATCATTTTCCTTCCACTTCACAATTATGTGCCAACTCTTGTTGGTCTAACACATAAAATCCCACAAAAATAAATTTATGTTTTTGGTTTTAATGTGGAAAATGTCAAGGGGTATGAATACTTTTTCAAGGCACTGTATGTGTCTTATAGTGAATGTTTTTTTTCAGATTTTCATCATACTCCTTTTGCTTTTAATGATATGTAGAGTGGTTTTGTACATACAGTACTATATGTTATTTTGTTATTTCTTATGGTCAGGTAAATATGAAATATTGCATATGAAAATTTTCAGTTTTAGATCAAGCTAGGATATGCAAATATTAATGTTTGTTAAAAAGCCTGTTGTTTAAAGACTTCATTAACTCAAGCTAAGCTCAGCTTACACATCTGTTATGTGTCTCAAATGTTACTTTATGTAAGGGGTTATACCTCCTGGAACCCTGTCTGAATGAACAGTATGGCAACTTGCTGACTTGACAAGATATACTGGCAGTGTCAACTCACCAAAAAAAATCAGAAGTTGAATCTAATGTAGTTTACTTCAGGCTGGCACAAAGATGATTTTCCTTGTCATTCTTGAATGTGAAAAGAAGTTCCTGTCTAAAAGTCTCTTGTTCTGCAAGGAAAAATTGAAACTAAATTTTTTAGGGTAGTTGGGAGTATCTAACTAGGGCTGTACTAGCACACAAACAGCAGGGGATCTACAGGAACACAACAAAAGAAAATACATGAATAATAAACAAGGCTGCGGACTGAAAACAGTGGCGAACAGCATCTTGTTCTCCTCCCTACCTTCCCTGTTCCGATGGCTATGTGTGATTTTTCAATTAAAGTGGTAAGCATCAAGGCAACCAGCTCTGTGTTTGTTTTACCTATCTAACTTATAATGATCGATCAATCCTGTGTCATGGATACACCCTGTAATAGATGACCAGTTGCAAATCAAAGATTATATATGCATAATAAAAAAAAATGTAAAACATCAGTTTAAACATATCTCTTACCGGATCCGTCGCTAGCAGTGGAGACGATCGGGTATGCTCCCCTCGATGCCTGTATGCCAAGTGAGGTTAAGATGGCGCCCGCTCGGCTCCATGGCATTCAAGGGCGGAAGCGACGTCAAACGTCACTTCCACCCAATGCTCTTAAAGGAGACATTTTTTTCTAGTGACATTCCTTGGTGAAAAGGCTGAGTATTGGCCCCGATACCGGTATCGGTGCATCCCTAATTACAAGGAATGTCACTTGCACATTATATGTATATACGATACATGGGGAGAAGAAAGAAATAGGGTTAAATGTTCATATCTTGGAGTGGTATTCCCCATGAAACTACTATACCACAGAAGCTCAGTGGTTGCAGTGTCAGGGACATCCTTGTCCCTGACACTGCAACCACTGAGCTTCCGTGGTATAATAGTTTCATGGGGAAGACCACTCCAAGATACAAACATTCAACCCTTTTTCTTTCTTCTCCCCATGTATTATATATACCTATAAAGTGCAATGTAATGTATGTTTTATGAAATTATGTTTTTTAAATGGAATCAATACATTTATACGAATTTTAATATAAACGCATATGTCTATGTAAAAACTTTATTCAAATTGACTTCAAAGTCCCATATATGAGGTACCCTTGCTCAACAGTACATGTTGGCATTCATGGTTCCCTCAATGAACTGTAGCTCTCCAGTGCCAGCAGCACTCATGCAGCCCCAGACCATGACACTCCCACCACCACTTGTCTTTGTACTCCTCACCTGGTTGCCGCCACCATCTGAACCAAATAAGTTTATCTTGGTCTCATCAGACCACAGGACATGGTTCCAGTAATCCATGTCCTTAGTCTGCTTGTCTTCAGAAAACTGTTTGCGGGCTTTCTTGTGCATCATCTTTAGAAGAGGCTTCCTTCTGGGACGACAGCCATGCAGACCAATTTGATGCAGTGTGCGGCGTATGGTCTGAGCACTGACAGCCTGACCCCCCACCCCTTCAACCTCTGCAGCAATGCTGGCAGCACACATACGTCTATTTCCCTAAAAGACGACCTGTGGATATGACGCTGAGCACGTGCACTCAACTTCTTTGGTCGACCATGGTGAGGCCTTTTCTCAGTGGAACCTGTTCTGTTAAACCGCTGTATGGTATTGGCCACCGTGCTGCAGCTCAGTTTCAGGGACTTGGCAATCTTCTTATAGCCTAGGCCATCTTTATGTAGAGCAATCATTTTTTTTCAGATCCTCAGAGAGTTCTTTGCCATAAGGTGCCATGTTGAACTTCCAGTGACCAGTATGAGAGAGTGAGAGCGATAACACCAAATTTAACACACCTGCTCCCCATTCACATCTAAGACCTTGTAACACTAACAAGTCACATGACACCGGGGAAGGAAAATGGCTACTTGGGCCCAATTTGGACATTTTCACTTAGGGGTGTTCTCACTTTTGTTGCCAGCAGTTTAGACATTAATGGCTGTGTGTTGAGTTATTTTGAGGGGACAGCAAATTTACACTGTTTTACAAGCTGTACACTCACTACTTTACATTGCAGCAAAGTGTAATTTCTTCAGTGTTGTTACATGAAAAGATACAATAAAATATTTACAAAAATGTTAGGAGTGTACTCACTTTTGTGAGATACTGTATATATATATATATATACACACACACACACACATGTATGTGTGTTTGAGTTAGGGGTGCACACCCTAATGCAATAGGCTACGCCACAGCATGTCTCTCTCTGCTTACATGGAGGCCAGTCAGTGTTACCTGCTACATGTCCCACACCCACAGCATGTCTCTCTCTGCTTACATGGCAGCCAGTGAGTTACCTGTGTTAAATGCCCGACACCACAGCAAGCATGTCTCTCTCTGCTTACATGGAGGTCAGTGAGTGTTACCAGGCTGTTACATGTCCCACACCCACAGCAATGGCATGTCTCTCTGCTTACATGGTGGCCAGTGAGTGCTGTACACCACTTTACATGTGCCAGGCACCCACATGTCTCTTGCTTACATCATGTCCCATTGTTCCCTGTCCAGCTGTGTATATGCAGTGTGCACCATTTCCTTTACAATTAGTGCATTCATATACTGCTGCAGGTTGCAGGTGTTTTGGTTTACAATGCATGTTTGTATGCCTTTTTTTCCTTGCACCTTTGCCTTGCATTTGCCCATCTAATCGTGTGGTATTGTGCAGTTTTTGCTAGCTGGCTTCTCAAGAACATTCTCTCTGTTTTTCTTTTTTTTGTAATGTTCTGCTTCTGTGACTTTCACCGTACCCCAAGTGCACGCCAGATGGATTACTTAACTATACCAAGATGCTGGCTGCTTGCACGGCTGCAGGAAGAACAAGTGACGGAATTCGGTGAGTGCAGCAGAGCTTCATTTCATTATCTTTGAAAAGCTGTCAAACCATGGCATTTCTAAAGGCTCAAAAATTTTTTTTCCTCTTTTTTTCCCTCCACTTATTTATTTCAGGTTTTCAGTGTAAAGGGACGCCAGCAAAATGTCAGCAGTTTGGAAGCTTTTTAAAAGCAGTGAAACCAACTCATGCATGCAGAATGCAAACTTTGTTCTGCAAAAATATCCAGTGGAGGATAAAAAGTTAGTTCTTATAATACCAGTAATCTCATAAAACACCTCAAAATGAAACTCAAGAGTGAGCATGGAGAATTTACCGTCGTTAGCACTGGCACTCAGCAGCTGACACTGCAGCAAACCTTTTCAGGACGTGAAAAATATTCCATGGGTAACCCAAGGGCTATGAAAATATCTGAGGCAGTTACCCAATTCATCATTCTTGACGATCAGCCACTATCAATAGTTGACAATGTGGGTTTTTTGCTGACTTCTGAAACTTTTGGAGCCTAAGTACGAAATTCCCAGTCACCGTTACATCACAGATGCCATCTTGCCTCATTTACACAACACAGTGAAAATAAAAATTGCCAACATGCTGCAGGAGGACATAAAGGCTACCAGTTTCACCATGGACATTTGGAGCAGTAGTATAAGTCCTGTGTCTGTAATTAGCTTAACTGCACAATGGATTGATGGCAATATCTCTCTTCGGCAAGTCATGCTCCACACAAAGAAATTTCAAGGCTCTCACAAAGGCCAAGCTATAACGAGCATACTTGAAGAAATGCTTGACACTTGGGCCATTCCCAAAAGTTCTGTCCATGTGGTAACCCGGGATAATGCCAGAAATATGATAAAAGATGTGGAAGATGCTGGTCTTCAGAGTCTTTCATGTGTGGCACATACACTGCAGCTGGCTGTCTCAAAGGGTCTTTTATCACAGTGCAGCATTACGGATGCTGTGGGAGTTGAATAAAAAGGGGGGAAGGGGGACTTGGTGGGACTTTGTATGAAACATATGGATATGTCTCCATCCCTAATTCAGTTACAACAAAGAGGAAATAGGTGGGACTTTATATGAGGTATGTGCGGCAAGGAAAACGCATTCTTTCTCAAAAACACAAGGTTTATTGCTACATTGTTGCATAACATGTAAAACACTTTTCATTCATAGGTTTCTGTCTAAAATGACACCATGTAACAAACATAATAATATGTAGAAAACTGGCAACAGCAATAATTGATACATTGTATAATATGTGAACGCTGCATCAAAATAATACATTGTAGAATAAATATAAGATAGCCATCCCAGATGACACCACCTCAGAGACAGTATGAAGATAAAATCTGTATAGAAAAATTGGTTGAACCATCCAATGTAGATGAAATGCATCCAATAGGCCCTACACACGTTTCGTGGATTTAATCCACTCTTCAGGGGCAAATGCATTTAGTATCTGTGAAAAGACACAAAGAAAAATAGATAATACAAAGCATTCTAGCCAGAATGCCTGGCAAACTGAATACTGACTAGACAGGGGAGAGTGCTTGTCCCCCTTGGGTACTTACATATGGACTAAAATTGAGGTAGCGAAATCGCAGCAACAGTGCCGCAGGCGTCTGTGATGGGAGCTGTGGGAGTTGGGCGCAAGATAGTTGGCCACTTTAAACATTCAAACCTGACATATTCTCGGCTGCAAGATATTCAGCTCCAGCTTGGTCAACCCATGAAAAGACTTCAACAAGATGTTCAGACTCGCTGGAACAGTACTTTTTACATGCTGCAGTCTCTGATTGAGCAGAAATGGGCAATTGAAGTATATGTGTCAGAACATGAGCTGCCTGCAACTATCACTGCAAATCAGTGGAATCTCATGGAAAAGATGATCAACATCTTGGCTCCCTTTGAAGAATTGACTCAGCATATGAGTTTTTCAGATTCTTTTGCCTCAGATGTAATTCCTGCACTCACAGTGCTACAGTGATTATCGAAAGAAATGGATGAGGACCACGGTGTTAAAATGATGAAGAACACATTGCTTGCTGATTTGCAGAAACGCTTCTCTTCGCTTTCTTCTCAAAACCCACTTTACTGCATCACTACCTTACTCGATCCAAGGTAGGTAATAATTGCTGCTGCCTACTAATATCATGCGTTTTTTGGTTACTTTGCTTCCGTCCGATCCAACTCTTTTTGCTGGGTTCCCTGTCGACACTCCTGGCTCCTTTCCTTCTAGCAGTGGTTCCACAACAAGCTTCCACAATTGTTGTTGTTGCTTTGCGGGGCTTGCATGATTGACATTGTTGTCTTGCTTTTCTTCTTCTTCTATAAAGATATAAAGATCGGTTCTACTCAAATGCAGATGCTGGCAGGCAGGCCAAAGAAATGTTCCTGCTGAAAATGAAATAAATATGAGTACAGGCAGCTACACCCGAGAAACCACCATCTGCCAAAAAGCCTCACACTGACCAACAGTCAAGTACCATGTCCTCTACTACTACCACTAGTGTGGGCAGTGTTTTTCAAGAAATTGCTTCTTCATCTACATTTGAGAACAGTGCTCCCACAGCTGCTACCATACAACTCGAAACATATCTTGGAGAGGTCACTGTGCCTCATTCGGACAAACTTGCATTTGAATGGGAAAAGTAATCTATCACCTGTCCTGTACTGTACAAGGAATCATGCACAGTTGCACGCTTCAGCTCATCCTCAAAGCATCTGCTCCAAGAAGGGTTTTTGCAAGCTGTAGAAGAAGCAGCTACTTTCAGCTGGTATTGTGCATGAGGTCTTACTGCAGTCCTTGGTTATTCCCATCCTTGAATGAACAAATCGTTTTCTTTTATGAGTTTCTTAAGAAGTTGAACTAGAAGCAAGGGCATAAATAAAGGTTTTATATCTGAAAAAAAGTAAGTTTTGAGGTACTGTTCTAGAACTTCTAGTTCATCCTCCTCATGTCTTACATTATTTATCTAAACTACCGGATTGCACTGTGCCACTTGGGTTGTGAAGTTGAACTGTTCTCAGATGTTACACGTCGTCAACGATGACATTTTTTTCTGTGAAATCTGAGATTTCATATTTTTTCAAGGCATAAAAATTCATGCACAGTTGGACAATGCATCTCAAAGCAGCTACTCCTCCAGGTGTGTGAGCTTTTTCTCTGCCTGTTAACTCCCCTCCATAGTTAGACTATGTGTCCATTGCGCAGTGAGTTTGAGTCACACTATATGCGGTTTCCGCTGGAGTTTAGTGTCAGGAAAGTTTACTGGCAGAAAAAAATCCAAGGTTTATCTTTGAAAATCAATCATTTCTGCCTGCTGCCTGTAAACTGCCCCACCACTGGACTCCTGGCTGAAACCGCATATAGGGTGCAATGGACAGCAGTCAGTCACATAGGCTAACATGGAGGCATTGGAGGGGGGATTCAAGTAGAGAGTAAAAGCTCAAATGCCTGGAGGAGCAAGCAGCTGCTTTGAGCTGCATTGTGCATGGTCTTACTATAATGATATGCTTGAGGTACTGTTCTTGCTCCTCGTGCCTAACATTATTTCACCAACTGTATTGTATTGCAGCACTTGGGTTGTGATCTTGTTGTGATATAAGTAACTAAAAGTTTAAAACATGAGGTCATGATGACATTTCTGTTCTCTGAAATTTGAGCTTTCAAGGCAAGGCTTAATGCACAATTGAACAATGCAGCTCATAGTAGTTTGAGCTGTTTTGAGCTATTTCTCTGTGTTAACTGCCCTCCATAGTAGCCTATGTGTCCAACTGTCTATGGCCAAGCATGCATTGCACACTATAGGTATTTTCAGGATTTTAGTGGCAGGGAAGTTTACAGGTAGAAAAAAATTCAAAGGTTTCATTTGGATTTTTTCTTCTGCCTGCCTGTCACTAAAGTCCTGAAACACCTATAGTGTGCAATGACTGGCCAATGGACATCTAGTATAGGCTAACAACATGGAGGGGAGTTAACAGGCAGAGGAATGGCACAAATACCATCAGCTGCTTTGAGCTGCATTGTGCATGAGGCCTTACTGCAGTGCCACTGCTGCTAAGTGATAACACATCCTTCTTGCCATCCTGGAACAAACAATTCATTTGTTCTGTGACTGTCTGTGAAATGTGTTTCTTTCACAAATGAGTAAGAAGTTGAACTAGAAGCAAGCACACATGACATGTTGTTTTGTTTTTTTTTTTTTACAAAAAGCTATGTCTTTATGAGTTTTTGACTGAGTGAGAATGATACTGTTCTAATGCTCTTGCTCCTCCTCATGCCTAAACTACAGAACTGTATTGCACTTGGTCGGTTGTGAACTTGTTGTGATGTTTACATGCCATTGTAATTTAACATGTTCTGTGCAATTGAGCTTTCAAAACTTTTTGACAAGCAAATAAAAACATTTTCTTTGCTTCATAATGTCTTTTGGAGTTACAATTCTTCATATCATAAAGAAAATGAACAGAATTCTTCATTCCCTTTAAAAAAATGGTCACATGACAAAAAAATAGGTATCGGTCATTGGTATCAGCGACTACCTAATGTAAAATATCAGTACTCATACACCGTGGCAAAAAAGTGGTATCGATGCAACCTTATTTGTAATAGAAATAAGAGTGATCCAATTTTGTTTTTTAAAAGGACAGTGTAAAACTAAAATAAATAAATAAGAAAAAAAAATTAAAGCACCCCGTCCCGCCAAGCTCACGCACAGAAGCGAACGCATATGTAAGTCCCACCCGCATATAAAAATGGAGTTCAAACCACACATGTGAGGTATCACCACAATCCTTAGAGTGAGAGCAATAATTCTAGCACTAGACCTCCTCTGTAACTCAAAACTGGTAACCTGCAGACGTTTTTAAACTTCGCCGATGGAAATTTTAAGTGCCAAAATTTGTCGCCATTCCACGAGCGGGCGCAATTTTGAAGCATGACATGTTGGGTATCAATTTACTTGGCGTAACATTATCTTTCACAGTATACAAAAAATTGAGCTAACTTTACTGTTGTCTTATTTTTTAATTCAAAAAAGGGATTTTTTTTCCAAAACAAAATGCGCTTTTAAGACCGCTGCGCAAATACGGTGTGACATAAAGTATTGCAACGATTGCCATTTTATTCTCTAGTATGTTAGAAAAAAAATATATGTAATGTTTGGGGATTCTAAGTAATTTTCTAGCAAAAAAAAAAAAAATAATTTTAACTGTAAACACCGAATCTCAGAAAGAGGCTCTGTCCTTAAAGGGGTTGTAAACCCTCGCAGTTTTTCACATTAATGCATTCTATGCATTAATGTGAAAAACCTTTTGTTGTGCAGCTGCCCCCAGAGTCCCCCGTTTACTTACCTGAGCCCGATTGTTCCTGCACCGGGGACGAGCACACACGCTCCAGGGTGTCTCGGGTCCTCATTGGATAGATTGATAGAATTGGCTCCTGCTGCTGTCAATCAAATCCAATGATGTGGGAGCCGGGGGCGGGGCCGAGTCCTGATGTTTGTGTCAAGGGGTGCAGAAGCAGGACTCGGGAGCGTGCCCGCACGGGTGACCCCGGGGAAGCGCTTACCTGACTGGTCACTTGATGCGGGTAGGAGCCAGGAGCACCACTGGGGGACCCCAGAAGAGGAGGATCAGGGCCACTCTGTTCAAAACCCTTACACAGAGGAGGTAAGTATAACAAGTTTGTTATTTTAAAAAAAAAGCCTGAACCTTTTTTTTTTTTTTTTTTAAACATTATTCGTTTATTATAGCAACAGAAGGAATATATCTGTACAAGCTCGTTACATTGCCATTTGTTCATAAGCTCGCCTGTCAAGCCAGGTAAAACTTCAAGACCAAGAATCACATTGTCGTGCAATGGTGTATTAAAACATGAATAACTAACATAATAACATATTCGATCATGAAGAAGTTTCCGAAAACAAAGTCAAATATTGAAAATAGCTTTCAGATCACAGATATTTAATGATATCAAGAGAGTATTGATGGAAGAAGTGGAAGAAGAAGAAAGTAAAGGTGGTAATATTAAGAAAAGAAAGGACTTCCCAAGAGGGACCTGTGGCGGTATAATCTGAGCGCATCTGCACCCAAGATTAAGTTAGCAGTGACTCAAGTTTATCTGACCATTTAAAAGCAAACCAAGGTTGCCAAGTCTTGTGGAATCTTTCCACTTGTTCGGAGGCCTGTGCCCGTGTTTCCTCCATTTCGCAGACATCCGACACCCTGGTCAGCCAGCATCTAACTGTAGGTATACTGGTAGAGTTCCAGTGTAGAGGGATCAGGGATTTCGCTGCATTCAGCAGATGTCTGGACAAGGACTTTTTGTACGCTTTGATTGAGAAATTGTTTATGTGCAGCAAACAGCTTGCCGCATCCAGTGCGAGGTTCGTCTCCTTTATGAGAACAATCCCCTTTTTGACTGCGTCCCAGAATGGTTTAAGAGCTGAACAATGCCACCATATATGTAGCAGTGTGCCTTTTTCCCTTTGGCAACGCCAGCAAGTGTCAGATGTCTGCGAATTCCACTTGTGCAGTTTATCCGGGGTTAAGTACCATTGTGTTAGGAGTTTATAAGCAGTTTCCTGCATCTTAGTACAGATAGAACATTGGTGGGCCAAAGAACAAGCCCGTGACCACTGTTTATCTGAAATTTCCCTCTGAAGAGCCTCCGACCACTTCCTCCTGAGGTCTTCCGATTCATTGGCTCTACTCAACCTTAGCCACTGATAAGCGACCGAAGTCGCTCTTTGGAAGTGCTCACCTGCATGGCATACTGACTCCAAGGGCGTCAATGGTCTGGTGAAGTAAGGTTTGTGTTTGTTGTCTGACAAGTAGCTATGCAACTGCAAAAATGACCAGAATGGGAGATGTGAAAGCATATGATCATTCATCAAGGTCTGTTGGTCTTTCCTCCTACCATTGTGGAAACAGTCTCCCGCCCTTAGGGCCTGATGAGTCACTCCTGATCTAAAGATTCTATTTCCCATTCCCGGGACAAAATCTGGGTTGTCCTGTAAGGGGGTGAGAGGATTCAGCTTTGAGGTAATACTAATGGTTGTCGCTACTTCATACATGACCTTCAGGGTGGTCCCTGTGATCGGATGATTCTTCATGTCTAGAGGTTGTTTCTCCCTAAGTAGCCATGGAGCCGAAGTCAGTGGTAAGGGATTTATGTCGGCCTCTAAGGTCACCCAGTCCTTCGTGTCCCTGTGACAATGCCAATCAATGACCCTTGTGATGTGAGCTGCTCTGTAATATTCTCTTACATCTGGCAAACCTAGCCCCCCTGACTCTTTAGCCCCCGTCAGTAAAGCTAGCTTGAGTCTGGGGTGTCTGTGGCCCCATATGAAGTTCCTAATATGCGATTGTATCATTTTCAAGAAACCCGTCGGAATATGGATAGGGAGTGTGCACAACAAATACAGTAGCCTGGGAAGTAAGACCATTTTTACTATGGCTACCCTGCCCAACCACGAGAAAGGGCCTGCATTCCAACCATCAAGTTCTTTCTTCATCTGTGCTAACATGGGGGGGTAATTCTGCGTGAAGGTTGAGCTGGCGCTCGGGGTCAGCCATATACCTAGGTACTTCAATTTGTGGGAATCCCATCTAAAAGGCGAGTTTTGTTTAATCTGTTCAAGCTCTGCTATGGGTATATTCAGATTTAATGCTTCCGATTTTGAGTAATTAATTTTCAAATTGGAGATATATCCAAAATGCGTAAAGGCTAGGGAGAGATTGGGCAAGGTGGTGTGAGGATTCGTTAGAAAAAATAGTAGGTCATCTGCGTATGCTGCCACTTTATACTCCCTACCCGCCAATTTGAATCCCTTGATATCTGGGTTGTCATTGATCAATCTGATGAACGGTTCCAGTGTCAGAATGAAAAGCAGGGGCGACAAAGGGCACCCCTGCCTGGTGCCATTCGAGACCGCAACTTTCTCAGACAGAGCCCCATTAATTTTTAGTTTAGCCGAAGGGTTCTTATATATGGAAGCTATCCAAGCCAGCATCCGTGGGGGTAGTCCTATGTGTGTGCAGGTGGCTAGCATGAAATCCCAGGAGACTCTATCAAAGGCCTTCTCCGCATCCGTGGATAGGAGAAGGCCTCTGATCTTTCCAGTGTGAGCTGCCGTGATTAGTAGCATAGCTTTAGTCACATTGTCTTTCGCCTCCCTGCCCGGCATGAATCCCACCTGCTCTCGTCCCACCACCTTGTCCAACAAGGGTCGCAATCTTGTGGCTAGGACCTTCGTGAACAACTTAAGGTCTAAGTTTAGTAGGGATATCGGTCTGTAACTGGAACAGACCTCTGGATTTTTGCCCCCCTTAGGGATCACCGTAATGTATGCTGAGAGAAAGTTTGGAGATGTTCTTGTAGTGTCTGGCAGGGAGTTCAAAGCCCCTATCAATGGTTTCGTCAGTATATCCATAAATGTCTTGTAGTAGATGGCCGTGAACCCATCTGGCCCTGGACTTTTCCCGGGTTTCAGGTCTCGAATTGCTCTAACCATTTCTGTGTCCGTGATTGGGTCGTCTAGATTAGCGGTGTCAGTCAAATTTAGAGCAGGAAGGCCACTCCTCTGTAGATAGTCCTGAATTATCTCATGTCTGTCGCCCTGCAATCCCGCCGGTCTGTGTTGGGGTGTCAGATTGTAGAGTTTAGTGTAGAAAGCGTGGAAGTGTTTCGCTATGGCGTCTGTGGTGACATCCAGTTTACCGTCCGGTCTTCTAATACCTTTGATTGTGTTTATGGCCATTGTGTCTTTGAGGGCTCTCGCTAAGAGTCTCCCCGTCTTGTTTCCTGACTCATAATACAGTTTTTTCCTAAAGAACAATATCCTTTTGGTTTTGTAGTCTAGTATCTGCTGTAGGGCTTTCCTCGTCTCTAACAATTCCGTGGCTGACTGTATGGATAGTGTTTGTTTATGCATGGTCTCCAGGTAGTTAATTTTGCCCGTCAGTCTGTCTATTTCAGCCTTCCTCTCTCTCTTACGTTTGGCTCCCAGTCTCATTAACTCCCCTCTTATCGTACATTTGTGGGCCTCCCAAACACTCATGGGGTCTATTCCTGGGGTAGTGTTTCGGACGAAGAACTCCTCCAGGGTGTGCCTTATCCCTGGCAGAAGCTCAGGATCCGTGAGGAGTGAGGCGTTAAGCCTCCAGGTCGAACTCCGTCCAGAGGAGTCTACTGGGTGCAGTGTT
>BLSH010496108.1:550872-561591 GCA_018402905.1 Glandirana rugosa | reverse complement strand
CAAGACGTCTACAACTGATCCAAGGGCCTCACTTATAAAAAAAGAAAAAAAAAAGAAAAAGAAACCAGTGTCGCCCTATGGATATTGGAAATGGTCTTGGGACAGTCGACAAGGATTTGGGAATATCTGCGTAGTGAACTCCGTAACTGGTTGCCCCTGTTAGGTTACAGCCACCGATAATTATTATGGTCTAGTGACAACTTATGGTCCGCCAAATTAGTGGGATCCGCGGATAATTGGTGAAGGAATGGGCCGTGAATTTGGGGGGAGGACGGGTCTGGTTAAAAACCGAAAGTCGCGACAGCGTAAAACTTACTGTTAACGCGCCAGCACGCTGCAACATACAACGTCGCACGACCGCGCAATTGTCATTCAAAATGCGACAGCGCTGAAAGCCAAAAATTGGTCTGGGCAGGAGGGGGGTTTAAGTGCCGGGTAAGGAAGTGGTTAATAGGCGCCTAGGGTGATTAAACCGCCTGGTATTCAACAGTGATCTGGTATTATTAATAGCCACCGACATTGGATTGTCCCCGTTGGTCAATGCCTCAAGTGATGCGTCTATAAGGGTTTAGGAACAGCTGACAGGGTTCTGGTAAAGGTTATAGGTATCCCGCTGTGACCAAAGAAAAAGAAAAAAAAAAGAAAAAAATATTCACTCCGGGAACCTAGTCAACATCTGCAGAACGTGCCGGGGTCTGTTTCTCTCGCGGGAGCCTCCTCCTTTGCTGCTTCTCATCCGTTTGTGTGTTCCTCGGTCTGGTGTGAAGTAAGCTGATCTAGCGGGGCTGTCCTCCCCTGGTCGGGCCAGGAATTCTGAGTACCATTCAGGAACCTCAACAGATCCAAGGTCCAAGGCATCGCAGAACTCCGCAAGATCTGCAGGAGTGCGGAGGTAGTGCTGATGGCCATTTTGTGTGACCATCAATGCGAACGGGAACCGCCAAGAGTATTTCAGATCCTTCTCTTTAAGTTTCTCCAGGAGGGGGCGCAGGGCTCTGCGATTTCTCAGCGTGATCTGGGAAAGATCTTGAAATAACATGACTGTCTCTCCATTGAAAATTATCCGGTCGTTCCTTCTTGCTTGTCTCATTATATCCTCCTTGACATTAAAGTCCCGGAGACAGCATATTATGTCCCTTGGGGGAGCCGAGTCAGGGCCTCTGGGTCTAAGTGCTCTGTGAGCCCGTACAAAGTGTATCTCTGCGTCTTCCTGTCTCTCCAAAAGACTGTTAAAAACCCTCTGCAAGGCCGGAATGATCTGGTCTGCCTCCATCGATTCGGGGACCCCCCGCACCCTAATATTGTTCCTGCGCCCCCTGTTATCCAGGTCTTCTAGGTGTCTATTTATCTCAATAAAGTGCATAGAGTGGGTCCCCACTTCTCTCTCCAGCCGTCTGATGGCTTTATTCCTCTGTTTTCCCACCGCCTCCGTGGCCGCCAGCTTTTCAGTAAGGACCAATATATTGGACTTTAAGTCAGTAATAGCAGCTGAAAAGGTTGACTTTATGTCCGCTGCAAACCCCGACATATCAGCATATGTCAGTGGGTGATCGGCATGTGAGGTACCCCTACCTGAGTCCTCCGGAGCCGTCTGGGAGTCCTCACTGTAATCCTCCTCATGGCGGCTCGGCGCCATTTTGGCTTCCTGTCCGGAGCGGGCCGCTGACCTTGGCTTGAACAGCTCCGAGATGTTTCTGGCCGATGAAGACGCCAGTCCCCTTCGAGAGCGAGAGCGCGGGGTGTTGAAGGCTCTTTTACCCAGCATTTAGTGCTTGTCGGGTGATTCAAAAGCTATGGGATCTCGTGTCGTAGCCAGAGCGCCGCTAGTGTGCTGCCATCCTCGTTGCGCGCCAAGCCACGCCCCCTCGAACCTTTACAATCACTTTAATTGGCTATGTTTTTCTTAAAAGATTAGATTTTTGAAGCACCCTGAAAACATGAAAACGATACCAACTTGAGTCTCAAGATGCCTCTTTGAAATCAGCTGCTGGAGACTGCTCCTAATGAATTTAATGTTTATAACTTTGAATCATTTAATTCCTGGAACCATACAGATTCTAGCAAGCAATTTATACCTAAGATGCTGCTTTTCTCATTAACACATTAAAATTGTTCAGGTGGACATAGTAAAGTTCAACCATATACAAATAACTTACAGAATAAACCGTGAAATAGCAATTTCTTCAGAACAGAAAAATGTAGTAATCTGCAAGAAAGGTTTGTTAAAATCCTCGCAATGTACAGTATCTCACAAAAGTTAGTACACCCCTCACATGTTTGTAAATATTTTATTATATCTTTTCATGAGACAACACTGAAGAAACAACACTTTGCTACAATGTAAAGTAGCGAGTGTACAGCTTGTATAACAGTGTAAATTTGCTGTCCCCTCAAAATAACTCAATGCACAGCCATTCATGTCTAAACCGCTGGCAACAAAAGTGAGTACACAAAAGTAAAAATGTCCAAATTGGGCCCAATTAGCCATTTTCCGTCCCTGGTGTCATGTGACTTGTTAGTGTTACAAGGTCTCGGGTGTGAATGGGGAGAAAGTGTGTTAAATTTGGTGTTATCACTCTCACTCTCTCATACTGGTCACTGGAAGTTCAACATGACACCTCATGGCAAAGAACTCTCTGAGGATCTGAAAAAAACAAAAGTGAGTACACCAATAAGTGAAAATGTCCAAATTGGGACCAAAGTGTCAATATTTTGTGTGGCCACCATTATTTTCCAGCACTGCTTTAACCTTCTTAACACAGAGTTCACCAGAGCTTTACAGGTTGCCACTGGAGTCCCCTTCCACTCCGCCATGACGACATCACGGAGCTGGTGGATTTTAGAGACCTTGCGCTCCTCCACCTTCCATTTGAGGATTCCCCACAGATGCTCAATGGGGCTTAGGTCTGGAGACATGCTTAGCCAGTCCTTCACCTTTACCCTCAGGTTCTTTAGCAAGGCAATGGTCATCTTGCATGTGTGTTTGAGGTCGTTATCATCGTTATCATGTTGGAATACTGCTCTGCAGCCCAGTCTCTGTATGTCACAGTACATGTTGGCATTCATGGTTCCCTTAATGAACTGTACCTCCCCAGTGCTAGGAGCACTCATGCAGCCCCAGACCATGACACTCCCACCACCATGCTTGACTTTAGGCAAGACACACTTGTCTTTGTACTCCTCACCTGGTTGCCGCCACACCATCATAACCAAATACCTTTATCTTGGTCTCATCAGACAAAGGTTCCAGTAATCCATTTCCTTAGTCTGCTTGTCTACAGCAAACTGTTTGTGGGCTTTCTTGTGCATCATCTTTAGAAGAGGTTTCCTTCTAGGACGACTGGGATGATTTGATGCAGTGTGCCACGTATGGTCTGAGCACTGACAGGTTTACCCCCTACCCCTTCAACCTCTGCAGCAAAGCCTGGGGTCACTCATATGTCTATTTCCCAAAGACAACCTCTGGATATGACGCTGAGCGTGTGCACGCAACTTCTTTGGTCGACCATGGTGAGGCCTGTTCTGAGTGGAACCTGTCCTGTTTAACCGCTGTATGGTCTTGGCCATCGTGCTGCTGCTCAGTTTCAGGGTATTGACAATCTTCTTATAGCCTAAGCCATCCTTATGAATATTTGCATATTTATGTAGAGCAAGAATTCTTTTTTTCAGATCCTCAGAGAGTTCTTTGCCATGAGGTGCCATGTTGAACTTCCAGTGACCAGTATGAGAGTGATGATACAAAATTTAACACACCTGCTCCCCATTCACACCTGAGACCTTGTAACACTTACAAATCACATGACACCGGGGAGGGAAAATGGCTAATTGGGCTCAATTTGGACATTTTAACTTAGGGGTGTACTCACTTGTGTTGTCAGCAGTTTAGACATTAATGGCTGTGTGTTGCGTTATTTTGAGGGGACAGCAAATTTACACTGTTGTACAAGCTGTACACTCACTACTTTACATTGTAGCAAAGTGTCATGTCTTCAGTGCTGTCACATGAAAAGATAGAATAAAATATTTACAAAAATGTGAGGGGTGTACTCACTTTCGTGAGATACTGTGTGTAGTTTACCTAGAAGGAAATTACATTTTATTGGTGCAATGTTCCTACTAGATCAATACCAAAAAGTCAGCCTGGATTTAAAGTAAGGTGGATTTTTCTTTTATAGGGCACCTGATCTATACTGTATATGCTATAATATGCATCAAGAATATTTTACTGTAAAAATACCAATCCATGCAACTTACATATTAACAGATTGTTAATAATATATGGGAAATATTTAGAGAAAATATTACATATTCTATTTTCTCTGTGGTGCATATAGATAAAGCAGTAAAGTAAAGTACACAAAGTACTAAGGTCCCTCTACTGTCATCATTCAGTGCTTGTGTGTTTGCTATTGTGCAGGGTGTCAATGAGGGTGTGTTGCTAGACGAACATTATTATTCCAAAGATAAATATATCTTCTGATTGTTAAAGTAATGAATGTGACATAAATTGGAAACAAGCTAAACAAACCTTCACCAGCATGTTTCCCTTATTTATTAATCCTCAGTCATTAGGGTGTGCCATAATGACTGATTTCCTCTGGTGGGGTCATTTCTATTAGTTACTCACACCCAGTCTCTTAAGACATCCCTTGCCCATATGTCTAACAGTGAGGCAAGTGAGACTGATCTGTAAATGTGACACATGAAAAGGAAAGTGTAAAGGGAAAGATTTCTACATCACTGTCCTTTTTCCCACAGTGTATACTATAGTGGTAAAACATAGAGGTAGGTGGTGGGCCAGGTACAGAAGCACCTTCTGCTATAACTGCTCCAATGCCCATTAATTTAGTGGACCAAGGCATGCATTTTGATTTCCTTAACATCATTTTTTACATTCTATTATCTAAGCATTTTGAAGGCTTAGCATATTTAAAAGTTGATATTTTTCATAACAATTAGCACATGTGGGTGAGTAAGCACACTGACTAGCTTTTTGAGATAATAAAGCACCCTGGTTAAAATGTTAAACCTTTGCCTTTAAAGCCTAGTACACACGATCAGAAAATCGAATGAAAAATACAGCGTTTGAAGCGATTGCACGATAATCTGTTAGTACACAGTTCTCGAGAGCCAATCACAACAGTTTATCCGAAATTATCCAAAGAGATAAACATGAAAATTTTTCTCATACGATACCAGCTCATACAATTTTCGTTTAACCAGTACAGTTTTCATCTGAAAATACAATAGAATACATTACATCACTTCCGAATTTTTATTCTGTCGCACGGGAAGTTTCGTAACTTTTAGTTTTTTTTTTTCAAAATGTTAGAAACTCTAGTTTAGAAAGATTGAACTGGTACAGTATCTCACAAAAGTGAGTACACCCCTCACACTTTTGTAAATATTTTATTCTATCTTTTCATGTGACAACACTAAAGAAATGACACTTTGCTACAATGTAAAGTAGTGAGTGTATTGCTTGTATAACAGTGTAAATTTGCTATCCCCTCAAAATAACTCAACACACAGCCATTAATGTCTAAACCGCTGGCAACAAAAGTGAGTACACCCCAAGTGATAATGTCCAAATTGGGCCCAAAGTGTCAATATTTTGTGTTGTCACCATTATTTTCCAGCACTGCCTTTACCCTCTTGGGCATGGAGTTCACCAGAGCTTCACAGGTTGCCACTGGAGTCCTCTTCCACTCCTCCATGATGACATCACGAAGCTGATGGATGTTGGAGACCTTGTGCTCCTCCACCTTCCATTTGAGGATGCCCCATAGATGCTCAATAGGGTTTAGGTCTATAGACATGCTTGGCCAGTCCATCACCTTTACCCTCAGCTTCTTTAGCAAGGCAGTGGTCGTCTTGGAGGCATGTTTGGGGTCGTTATCATGTTGGAATACTTATATATTGGATCAACTGCGCCACCCTAAACATGTAGTTCACAATAAGTGCTAATTTAATTTGTAAACCAATAAGTGCTGAAAAATGTTTGTGCCCTAGGTGGAATCCATAAGGCTAAAACAATCAATTGAATGCATGTGCTTGGTCATAAACATATCAAAAATAAACGAAAACTAATAAATCAAAGTGTATGTGCACAAATCATATGCATAATCAAAATAAATTAATTATATTGAATAGTCCATTCATTTAAAGTGCTCCGTGTTAATAAACAAATAGTCCATAAAAGTGCTCCATGCTCAAAAACGTGAAAAAGCAAATTAACAGTTCAGGGTGCTGTTCAGTGACGATCCCCTTAGGTGACCCCACTCACCAGAATTAGTGGACCCCCAGCTTTTCAGTCTGGGGGTCAGGAATGCTTTATCCAAAAAACAGGCTATGCATGGATCGTCTCCCCAGCTGTACGGAGACCCACTCGCGAATCAGTTGTAAATCGGATTCCAGGAGATCAATAATGTATGTGAAGGAAAGAAACAGCTTCCATAGTGAAGTATCGTTTTAAAATTTATTGCGCAAAAGCTTTTAAAAACTACTCACAAGATTAAAGATGTTTCTCTCATTTAGCCTCAACTAGGCTGTGTGCGGCGTTTTGGGTTTGGCGTGCGTTCCACTCACGGCGGACGTGACGTCAGAGGATGTGGTCGGCCAGGAAATGACGTCAACGCGTTTCGCTTAACCAACAAGCGTCATCACGGACAATTTACCTTTCCTCCCACTGATCTTTTATCGTCCGGGAAACACAAATCCCCGCCTACCGCACTATGTTATGGAATGTTTTACGGCCTTTCACATTCAAGACGTGCACACTGCCCTCCAGTGGTGGATTACAAAAATTGCACTGCCATTTTAACCCTTTATACCTGCACTTATTGACATGAGAGAACCTTGATGCCACTAGACATGTATAAAATTATAAAATATTACAGCTCCTTTCAACAATAATAAAAAATTGTATAAAATATTAATCATAACATAAATTGTTAAACAAGCAGTGGGGACGTAAGTTTTAAATATATTATTGTAGATCAAATTCCTATCATATTTGATGTTCTCTACATTCATTTTATGAAACTAAGTGTTTCCATATAGATATAAAAATATATATCACATTAATAAAATATGTAGAATAGGTAAAATAGGTAAAATAAACAAATTTATAAGTGCCTATCCTTCTCATTTGACCTCCCCGAAGGGGTTTTGGGCTATATTACCCGTTATCTTATTTTCATTAATTTTATTTTTATTTTTATTTTTAATTTTTTGAGACTAAACCAGGGAATTATAACTGATGGCTAATAGAAAATTAATAACCACCAAAAGATTATTTTTTGGTAGCCTATATAACTAATAGAAACTACTGTAGTTTACAAAGAATTTTGGAGGGACCAATATGAATTATTATTATCACCAATTTGACAGAAAACAATTCAAATCCAGCTCGATGTTGAGTCCCCGAGGATCCATCGTGCCCAATTTTTGGATCCACTGGGTCTCATTCTGGGAAATGGCTCTCATAAGATTGGTTCCTTTCCAGTGTCTTTCGACCCTATCAATACCACAAAAGGACAATTGTCTAGGATCTCTGTTGTGATACAGCCTAAAATGATTGGAGAGGCTATGATACCTGTATCCCTTCTTTATGTTACTAACATGTTCACTCAATCTTATTCTCAACTTCCGAGTGGTTCGACCCACATATTGAAGACCACATGTACATGCCAGAAGATAAGTTACATGGCTGGTGTCACAGGTGATGAATTTCTTTATTTTGTAACTTCTCCCCTCACTATTGGATGTAAAAGAGGTGGTTTTCCTCGTTCTGGTGGCCGATGTTCTGCACATTAAACATCTCCCACAACTAAAAAAACCAACCGCATCCAAGAAAGTACAGGTCTTCAGAAAAAGAAGAACCCGAGGATGCAGAGGGGGGAAAAGGAAAAAGAAAGAGAGAGACTTAACCAAGGGTATATTCAATTTGAGTGAAGCAGTATTTACAGAAGATGAAATGAAAGTATTATCCCTAGGTCTAAAATACGATCCAGATACGCATTTAAATAAATTTGATGCGTTCATTGACTTGCAAAAGTTTGTCAGAAAGATAAATATTAAAAAATTCTTTGTGAAGGGGAAAGGAGCTATTAAAGATGAGCCCACTGTGTTCCAGCACACCAATTTGAGGAACAATTCAACCTTCAACCCTAAGGTGGCGCAAAACCATCTGGTTGAAAGTTTTAAAAAATTGGTTGAACAGGATTTAAGTGACTTATCGGTGAAATTTGGTAGACGGAAAAGGGATATAGAAAAGGGATTATTGGAACTGGAAAAAAGGAAAGAAGTTGTCATTAGAGCTGCTGACAAAGGGGGAGGCTTAGTGATATTAAATAAAAAAGACTATTTGGATGAACTTGATAGGTTGGTAGATGATAAAGAAACGTACGAAGAACTAAAGGGAGATCCTACTAATCGATATAAAAAACAACTGGCTAAAATGGTAAAGAAAGCATCTAAAGAAGGAATTTTAAATAAGAAAGAGGCTCGGTATTTGATTCCAGATGTACCTAGGTTACCGGTAATCTATCAGTTGCCTAAAGTACACAAAAATTCTCAAAAGCCACCAGGAAGACCCATCGTCAGTGGAATAGGATCATTGTTCTCCAGAATTGGGGAATATATAGATTCCTTTCTTCAGCCACTGACGATGGGTCACCCCTCTTACCTTAAAGATAGTAAAGATCTTCTTGATACACTCAGGTCCATGAGAATTGGTGAGGATTGTATATTGGCTAGTATTGATGTTAATTCGCTCTACACCAATATACAACAAGGAGACGCATTAAAAGCTGTGAGATGGGCACTTGAAGATACTGATCTCAAAAAGGAACAGATAGACTTTCTGGTATTATCATTGGAACAAGCAATGGGTCAAAATTATTTTTGGCACAACAAGAAGTTCTATCGTCAAAAGAGGGGAGTTGCCATGGGAGCGAAATACGCCCCCTCGGTAGCCAATATTTTTATGAGCTGGTGGGAAAAAGATAGCATTTTTGGTAAGAACATTCCCCAGTTGAAACTCTATAGAAGATTCATTGACGATATCCTTATAATATGGGATGGGTCAATGGATTCTCTGATTGAGTTTATTGGGGAAATGGGGAGGAATCCGCATGGACTCTCTTTCTCTGAAGTTATTAACAGGGAATCTATTGATTTCCTGGATCTCCATTTTTCAAAAAAGGAGATCGACTCAATACCCGAACTTTTTTCAAGGATGTTGACCGCAATGGGTACATACCCGTGGGAAGCTGTCATCATCCCAAGTGGTTAGGGAATATACCCAAAGGTCAGCTCCTTAGAATAAGGCGAAACTGTGACGATGTGGCAGATTTTGAAGAGCAAGCTGGCATTGTGGAGCGTTTTGTGGAAAAAGGGTATGAGAGAGAATATCTTCACAAATTGAAAAACCAGATTAGGGATCAGAGTAGAGATGACCTATTTCACCCCAAAGAAAAATAAAAAAGGAGATTATGGAGTGGCCTTCATAACAAAATACACTAAAGAATATAAACAACTAGAAGGCATTATAAAACAACACCGGCATATTCTAAAGAGAGATGTTGATCTTCAAAAAATTTTACCAGAAAGACCGCGGTTCATCTACACAAAGCCTCCAACTCTGAGATTAAAATTAGCACACAATGTAGTGGATCCACCCACTAAGACCTGTACTTTCTTGGATGCGGTTGGTTTTTTTAGTTGTGGGAGATGTTTAATGTGCAGAACATCGGCCACCAGAACGAGGAAAACCACCTCTTTTACATCCAATAGTGAGGGGAGAAGTTACAAAATAAAGAAATTCATCACCTGTGACACCAGCCATGTAACTTATCTTCTGGCATGTACATGTGGTCTTCAATATGTGGGTCGAACCACTCGGAAGTTGAGAATAAGATTGAGTGAACATGTTAGTAACATAAAGAAGGGATACAGGTATCATAGCCTCTCCAATCATTTTAGGCTGTATCACAACAGAGATCCTAGACAATTGTCCTTTTGTGGTATTGATAGGGTCGAAAGACACTGGAAAGGAACCAATCTTATGAGAGCCATTTCCCAGAATGAGACCCAGTGGATCCAAAAATTGGGCACGATGGATCCTCGGGGACTCAACATCGAGCTGGATTTGAATTGTTTTCTGTCAAATTGGTGTTAATAATAATTCATATTGGTCCCTCCAAAATTTTTTGTAAACTACAGTAGTTTCTATTAGTTATATAGGCTACCAAAAAATAATCTTTTGGTGGTTATTAATTTTCTATTAGCCATCAGTTATAATTCCCTGGTTTAGTCTCAAAAAATTAAAAATAAAAATAAAAATAAAATTAATGAAAATAAGATAACGGGTAATATAGCCCAAAACCCCTTCGGGGAGGTCAAATGAGAAGGATAGGCACTTATAAATTTGTTTATTTTACCTATTTTACCTATTCTACATATTTTATTAATGTGATATATATTTTTATATCTATATGGAAACACTTAGTTTCATAAAAACAAAGGTATATCTATATTTTTATATATAGTGTAATTATTTTATACATCTTATCCATTTTATCCATTTTATTTGTTTAAATATTCACGGATAGGAAGAGTAAACTGGGGGGGCTTCCCCAAAACCCGATATAATAGAATAAAAGTAATTAAAATAAAAATAAAAATAAAAATTAAAAAACTCTGATTTGGTCCCTT
>BLSH010496108.1:510149-531784 GCA_018402905.1 Glandirana rugosa | reverse complement strand
GGACAAATTAAAAAAAATAATTGGTGAACGGCTGGCGACTGGCGTCAGACTGCCGCTGTCTCACCAAGCAATAGCGTTTGGCGGCAGTATGCTGCCGGCGACGGTATTAATCACGACACTCGTACAAGCGCGGCGGCCTCCGCGCAAACACGTGTGACACACGCCCCCCGCCCCTCACCCATCCCGTCTGAACTAGCGGTGGCCGATGGGCGCTACCGGGGGGTTGTCACTTACTTGCCTCCAGACACATACATTTGTGCTTAGAGGTAAGACAATCTCCCCCTTCCCGCTACTAGTGTCCGAAGGACATATACCTTCGTCACTAGTAGGGGAAAGGGGTCGGTCCCGTCGGGGGTATGTCAATCTTGTGCGGGTCCCTTGTGTCAATTGGGAAGCCCTGGCTGGGGAAAGGGGATGATCACTGCTTCCATATACAGGAAGCCTGTGATCATCGCCCTTCCCCCTCTAACAGAATGGAGATTCGTGTTTACATACACAGACCTCCGTTCATTCACTGTTGGGGGGCCATCGCGGGTAGCCGGTGGCGATCAAGTCTGCCCTACCCACTCCCCGCCCCCCGCACACAGTGTGCACAAACGCGCCTCCGGCGGCGCGAACATGCTCACAGCACTAATTATGGCAGCGGCCGTCGTATGACGGCGGTTTGCGATAACGAACCACTCTGTCGCCGTCAGACTGCGGTCAGCGGTCGGCAAGTGGTTAATAAAAAAAATTAAACAGGATTAATGTTAGAAAAAGTATGGTAACAAATACATTTTAAAGTGCAAGTCTACCCAAAAAGTGTATCTCAGTTTTGGGTAGATATTAATACGCTAAGTCTCCTTTTGGCTTCCAAAACTATTTGTTAAAGTGGATAAGCTTAGACCATTTGTTGAGCAATGTTGTCCTAAAGCTTAAAGAGATATTGTCACTAGGGTTGCACCGGTACCACATTTTTAAGAACGAGTAAAAGTACCGATACTTTTTTCAAGTACTCACGATACAGATTACCGATACTTTTTTTAAATGTACAGTGATAGTGGCACTAATATGCAGCACTTATGGGCACTGATGAGGCGTGGCCTGCCTGTAGTTTTTTATTTTTATTTTATATTTTTTATACTTTTTTTACCATTTATTTTTTGTTCATTATTTTTTACAATTTTTTTTGGGGGGGGGGGGGGTAGTGGATGGTGGAGCATGGAGGAAGACACAGGGGACAGTCAGGAGTGATCGGTGCAGCGGTGGGGGGATTTACAAGCACTGATCTCCCTGTATAGCTTTCAATAAAGTACCTAAAAGCTGCAGGGGGAGAGGAGGAGTAGAGGCTGTCAGCTGAAATTGGTGCTTGTAATTCCCCCCACCACCGCACTGATCACCGCTGACTGCCCAGGTATTGGATCAAGCATTGGAGCATTTGCACAAGTAAAAGTATAAGTACAAGTGCAAATGCTCAGTATCGGCACTGATACCGATACTAGTATCGATATCGGTGCAACCCTAATTGTCACCTTGGTATATATGTGAGAAGCCCAGGCTGCTAGGAAGTGTAGTCCTCTGCCTGATGATGTGAGTGCTGGCCGGGAAGGAGCCCGTCCATATTCACTGTCCCGGGAGCCGCATATCAGAACAAGACCTGTTGTGTATAGACAAATGGCAATCTCAGCCTGGACCCCAAGGGATCTTCAGCTCTCATATATTAGATATTATCACCTTGCCTATTCAAAGAAAATGACCTAATGATACTCCCGTTGCCAGCACTCTCCCACCACTCCTTCCTCCACCACAGTTGTCCAGTGCTTCTAGCTGTGGATGATCAAGTGATCTCCTCCAGCATGAAAGGGCTAGGGTCTGGCAGCCAATTGCTAGGCCTACAAACATGACAGAAAAATGATGGGTATTATCACATGTATATCAATATCTTATTTACTGGGGTTTGAGTGGAGGGACATTTTAAAAGTTATCACCACATCTCCTAAAAAGCCCTGTTTTGTCGGTAATGCTGTACTATAGATTTAAGGAAAAAGTTGAGTTGAGTGTGTACATTCTGGCCATCTGGTAATTTTTGTCCAGATGTGGTTGCGCCTTTTTAAGTTCAACCCAACCCAAACTTTTTTCTAACATTTGCTGCTGAGATTGGAAGCACCTTCGGGTGTGTCCCATTACTTTTTGGCCTGCTGTTCTTTGCCCTGTGTGTTTACTCTGTAAATGTACATTGTATCTATCCTTGTGTTTCAAGAATCTGGAAAATGACGTTTTCTAAGGTAAACTTATCCAAGCAAGCAACTGTAATTGGGCATAAAAACGATTTTTTTTTTTCGCATTTCCATACGCACATGTGATTTGTTCTTTATATTATCTTTAAGCATCAATATTTACATGTAGAGCTGGGGGGAGGAGAAGCAGCAGCACACTGATCTTCCACAGGGAAAGACCATGCAGCTGGTGCATGTAAGGGGAAGTCTGATCATTCAAGGAGGGCAGGCTGAGTTCTTAGCATATCTAGAGAACTGACCACGGTGTGCTCTACTGTTTAGTGTGGTCATTTTTAATAGGAAAGTAAAGGAACTGCCAGGAACACCAGGGATTTCACACAAAGGAAGCAATAGAAAGAGAACAGCAGACTTTTTCATACAAGTACATGATACAGCAGGCCTGTATTAGGAATATGAAATGTTGGGTTTATATATTCTTTAACCACTTAACATGAATCGCCATTTATAAACGGCGGCAGCTTTGAGTGGGTGTATCGTGGTATAGCCTGCAGCTACAGGCTATACCCCAGTACTTTTTTTTAGAACGGGCGATAGGCTATCTGGCAATAACAGCCGATCCGGCTCAGGAGCCATTCGACTGTTATCCCAGGACGCGGGAGGGGAATCCCTCTTCTCGCTGCCTTCCGCCGCTCTTCTCTGGCCTCCCATCCCACCAGGAGACTGGAGTTCCGATCCGGCACATCAGCCGGCTAAAAGGAGACCTGAAGGAAGCCGGGATCAGCTCCGATCGGGTCTCCTTTGTCAAATTCTGGAAGCGACGTCACAACGCCACTTCCGGTTTACTCGGTGGCTAACGGCGCCGGTTTTAAAAAAATTACAGTATTCAGAATCACTGTTTTTGGCGATCTGAAAACTGTGAAGTGTAAAGGAGGGATGGGGGGTTGATCCCTCCATAAAGAGTACCTGTCACCATATATTACTATCACAAGGGATGTTTACATTCCTTGTGATAGCAATAAAAGTGATCAGATTTTTTTTTTAAAGGAACATTGCTAAAAAAAAGAATAAATAAATAAATAAATAAAAAATTTAAAGCGCCACCGTCCCCGCGAGCTCGCTTAGCAAAGAAAACGCATACCTAAGTCGCGCCCACATACGAAAAACGGTGTTCAAACCACACATGTGAGGTATCGACGTGATCGTCAGAGTGTGAGCAATAATTCTAGCACTAGACCTCCTCTGTTACTCTAACCTGGTAACTGTTAAAAAATTTTAAAGCGTCACCTCTGGAGATTTTTAAGTGCCAGAGTTTGTCCACATTCCGCAAGTGTGCGCAATTTTCAACCATAACATGTTTGGTATCTATTTACTCAGTGTAACATCCTCTTTCACAATATACAAAAGAAAATAGGCTAACTTTACTGCTGTCTTTTTGTTTTAACTCAAAAAAGTGCATTTTTTCCGAATAAAAATTGCGATTGAAAGACCACTGCGCAAATATGGAGTGTCAAAAAGTATTGCAACAATCGCCATTTTATTCTCTAGGGTTTTTGACAAAAAACAATATATAATGTTTGGGAGTTCTAAGTAATTTTCTAGCAAAAAAAATTATTTTAACTTATAAACAACAAGTGTAAAAAAGGGCTCCGTAGCTGAAGTGGTTAAGCCAGACAGGAAGTTTTATATGTGCCCTAAACTGTGACGCCCCCCCCCCCCAGGAATCCCCTTTGTCAGTAGATAATAAAAAGAATGTAATAAAATTCACTACAATTCATAATAGTAAAAGCAGCGCTAAAATAAGTTATCAATACTTTTGTGCAAATGGAATAAAGTGCAAATAATACAAAAACGTGCTAAAGTTGCAAAAAAGTGCTAGTGCAAAACATATTAACAACTGATGTGTCTGTATTAAAGTCCTTTTTCCAAATGTTCAGCATCATAGCTTCATACTGAATCCATCACCATTGTTCACCGCATGCAAGTGATCACACTGGGGGCTCACCAGAAGTCAAGATTGTAACAGCCTGTTAATCAGCATAGGGATCTCAGCCCAATCTCGTTTATAAGGTCCGCACCACAAGGAACAACAAATCTCCAATAATGGCAATCATAGAAGACAAAGGAGAATCCTCATAGTGTATCTCTTAAAACATCTCATTTATTTTTAAAACCATATGTGCTTACATCAAAACATAGTGACAATTACAGGTTTATTTGAAAACAAGAAACTCTACCAGCCGGCCATTCCACGCTCTTCTCCTCCTACTGCTAAGCGTCCCAGCCGCTGGTATCCAGATTCGCCTCGGGTCGCCGTGTGGCCATGCCCTGACGCATTTCGTCACTTCCTGGCTGTTACAATCTTGACTTCTGGTGAGCCCCCAGTGTGATCACTTGCATGCGGTGAACAATGGTGATGGATTCAGTATGAAGCTATGATGCTGAACATTTGGAAAAAGGACTTTAATACAGACACATCAGTTGTTAATATGTTTTGCACTAGCACTTTTTTGCAACTTTAGCACGTTTTTGTATTATTTGCACTTTATTCCATTTGCACAAAAGTATTGTTAACTTATTTTAGCCCTGCTTTTACTATTATGAATTGTAGTGAATTTTATTATGTTTATTTATTAATAGCGGCTGCTCCAATATATATATTGTACTAATTATTAGAATTCATTGACACTTTCTTAGCGCGATGTTTCGTTTGTAATAAAAAGAAAGTTTGAAAGTGCAGGAATACACAGTATATACACCCTATCAAATCTTTACAGAATTACATCAGAATAATAAGACATGATATAGAAGCTAGTTACTCATACCTGTTTTATAGCCAATATGTCATATGTCTTTTTTATTTTCCAGAACCCCAATGCTCCTCCTCCACAATCTCTGACCTACACAGTCTCCCAGTCCCGGGTGAATAATGTGGCCCAATATGGCAGCCAGATTGAAGCTCTCTGCAAAGGTGTACCAACTTTCTTTGCCCAGGAAGTGCAAGGTATACCAGTATTTTCAATGTTGCCCTTTTTCTCATAATGTTATGTTTAGTTAATTTTAAAAAATTAACTAAATATATGGTTAGATACATATATATGTACTGTGCTATCTACCAAGGGATGTGTAATTTTGTTGAGTCATCATAATTGTAATTTACAGACCTCTGCCACACTACTCAGCCAGGAAGATCATTCTGCTGCATCTTGGTTCACCTTTATAGCTTAATGAGGCACCTCCCTGCTCACTGGAAAGAGGTGATGATGCTGATCCTTTGTTCAGTTAGCAGACTAATGGTGGAGAGGTGACACAGAAAACTGCATTTCTGAACCAGGTGTGTGTGTATGATGAGTGCCTATGGCCTTGGCTGTTCATTGTGGTGGAAGCATGGAAATCATGAGACTGGCTACAAGACAGTACAAATCCTCAGACAGGTAAAACAGAAATGTTCATATTAAAATGATGTATTTAGCTGACTGCTCGGGATTTTAATTAATTAAAGTAGAATTCCAGGTTAATCTTAACTGTCCCTTACCCCTATATTAACCTACCTGTGTAAGAAAGATGCACATACTTACCTACTTTCAGCCCTCTCCAGTCTGGTCACGTGATCTCCCCCACTGGCTGCAGAGTTATAGAGAAGGCACTTGACAATGGCTGGTAATGCCTGTGCATGTCACCCATAAGCTTACTATGGCCCTTCTGCTGTTGGCGCTCCCTCCTCTCCCCTGCAGCAGGCACTGAATGACACAGGAGAGCTGATCATGACTGAAAATAGGTAAGTATACAGATCTTTTTTCTACAGGTTAATAAATATAGGTGTTGGGGCGGCGTTTAAAGATTAGTTAAGATTGGTCAGGAATTCTACTTTAGGGTATTGTCATAATTCAGCTTTCTGTGGTAATTCTTTAACAACATAGCAGATGATTATCACACCCTTTTTAACCTAGTGATCATTTATAACATATTCACTGGATTCAGCACACTGGAAACTATGCTATCTGTTTTAGTGGCATTTCCATATTCGCATTGTGTTGTCTTTACTAACTTTTACTTTCCTTCTAAAAGGCTTCATGCACACAGGACGTTAAAAAAAATCCTAAAAACGTCAGTAGCTTATCAGTGATTTTTTTTCAGCTTTTATTAGCGTTATATTACCAGCGTCTTAGCGTGTTTTTTTGCATTTTTAAAGGGCCAGCATTTTTCTTTTCCTCAATTGATCTAAAACGTCCAAAAACGTTGGAGACATTTTTACAGCTGAAAAACGTCTCTCTCAGAACCCACTTGTCTTGGGGTTTTTTCACAGCTCAACAACGCCCCAGCCAAAAACAGTTGATAACAGCCTATGTGTACATGAACACATAGGATAACATGATGGAGAGTTTATTGACTGTACAAAAAAAATTTGCAGCTAAAAACAGCTGCTGTAAAACAGTCAAAAAACGTCCTGTGTGCATGAGGCCTAATACTTTTCTGTGGCTTGTTTAGAAACTCGAAGAAATCCGAGTGTTAGTTACTGATTCCAAATAATCAGATTTAAAATGTAATAAATCTGGTTGCTATAGTCAACAGATACTTTCAACAGTCAGATACTGTACATGAGGCCCCAATGTGTTTATTGTAGTCAGTCAGCTTATTATTTGTTGGTGTTATATTTCCTCTTGGTCTCTCTTAGGTGCTGCTTTCTTTGACAATCTACATGGCTGCACTGACCTCGGCATTCTGAGATTCTTGGGCATCTCTCTGTGTGGCAATATTGGATGTTAGCGTTGTGACCCTTACTGCTCCTAATCTAATTGACCGTGCCTGGCTGCTGTGATTCTAGTCCCATCTGATCTCTACTCATCTAACTCTTGTGTGTCCACTGGTTAGATTGTCCGTCTTCTCTGTTTTTTATATATAAAAAGATGATGTGTTTATTAATAAATTACCACTAAGAACACACAACTAATTGTTTTCCAGTCCTTCCTTTGATAAGTAATGCTACTATTATTGCCCAATAATAATTACATGCGTCCTACAGTGATGGGTCATCATAACAATTTTTTATAAACTGGTTTATCTTAAAGAGACTTAAGCTGAAATTCAACAATACAATTGAGCAATCAGCTGAAATACATATATAGTTGCTCTTTTACCTGCAAAAGATTTGCATTTCTGTCCAGCCAGTCCTGGGATATGCACAGCCCTGCCAGGCAAGCCTGCCAGGTTGGTGATGACTTTTTTCTACTACTGTTTAGCACCTCCTCCATCCAGCCTTTTATTGGACAGTGAAAAGGCAGAAGTATCACAGCGATGTGTCATCCATCTGTTCACTGCGCTCTCTCCTTCTGTCATAATGTTCCATCAGCAAATGTGCAATGGCCCTAGTGTTGTCTGTCCTTCTCCGAATCTGATTAAACTAGTTGAGTCTACAGCCCAAATGAATCTCTTGTTTAAATCAGCTTCCCCTCATTCAAAACCAGCATATATGCAGCGCGCTTTCTCTCCCCCTGCAGCAGTGATGGCTAAGCTCAGCATTGCTGCAATAAGGGCAGAGAAAGTAAACTGCACATGTGAAGGTTGTGGACAAGGGAGAGCACCCACTCCTGTAATGCTGATGATGAGAGTGCCATAAACGGCCTACAAGTATATTAATTACATTAAGCAACATTCAAAGCTGCACAGTTTATTTTAAACTACTAGAGCCCCTTGACTGCACAGGCAACTTTATTCAAAAGGTGAACTTAAGCCCTCGTAGACGCTGGTTTATTGTAAACACTGTTTCTCCTAACAGGAAACGCACCCAAGCCACGCTTTTTCAAACATGGTTAGGCATGTTTAGACCCATTAAAGCACATTTGGGTGCGTAGTTATTTAATTGGTCAGAATTTTAATTTATTCTGACTATCTGAATCGTTCAAGGGCTAAACGCACCAACCGCTTAGCAGTGTTTAATCCCATTCGGCGTTTTTTAATGCCCAAAAGCTCCTCTCTTGAACGCGATTCTTCTGCGTTCCGTAGAAGGAGCTTTGACTGCCTCTAAATGCTGCTGCTCCTAAACTCCTCTAAAAGCCTATGTGTACATGGAAGCATAAGGGTTGTTTACTAAAGGCAAATAGACTGTACACTGTGCAAGGATATTTTCTCCAAGGCTTCACTTTGCAAAGAATACCCAATCACATGCAAGGAAAATAAAACAAAACTGAATTTTTGCTTGCACATGATTGGATGATGGAAGTTCGCAGAGATTCCCCTCAATTACTAAGCTAAGGAGCAAATGCTCTTACAGACTGCACAATCTATTTACCTTTAGCAAATCAACCCCAAAGGCTTTTATTGAGGTGTGTTCAGAGGCTTAGGCAAAAAATGCCAAAAGGCCCAAAAACTTTTAGTACATATACCTTGTTAATACCAGGGCCCAGTGTTTATAACCTCCAGGCCTCTGGTGTCAGTTAAAATAGTAATTTATGTGTCATTTCTTAGCATATAGCATGGGTGCTCAACCTGTGGCCCTCCAGCTGTTGTGGAGCTACAAGTCCCATCATGCCTCTGCCTTTGGGAGTCATTCTTGTAACTCTAAGCCTTGCAATGCCTCATGGGACTTGTAGTTCTGCAACAACTGAAGGGCCACAGGTTGAGCACCCATGCCATAGAGCATGATGGTCATCTTAGCCTCTAGCTAGACACATGTGCCAAGGATGGGCATTATCCTCTGCAGAATGTTAAATGGTCAACACTGAGTCTGGCCAGGGCTGGGCAGTGCAAATTTTGCCTGGTCTGCATTTGAGGACTGTACTTTTAGGCCTCATGCACACAGGATGTTAAAAAAAGCGTTCTAAAAATGTCAGGAGCTTTGTAGTGAGTTTTCCAGCGCTTTTCAGCATTATTGCAGTAGCGTTTTTTGCGTTTTTTTTTTTTAATGGATCAAAAACGTCCATAAATGTTGGTGAGCAGCGTTTTTGAGTGTTTGAGCATTTTTACAGCTGAAAAACGTCTCTCGGAACCCATTAATCTTGTGTTGTTTTTACAGCTTAAAAACGCCCCAGCCAAAAACAGTTGATAACAGCCTATGTGTGCATGAACACATAGGATAACATGATGGAGAGTTTATTGACTGTAGGAAAACACGGCTGAAGCTAAAAACAGCAGCTGTAAAAACAGCCAAAAACATTGTGTGTGCATACAGCTGAAAGCTGATAAGGAGGGTGTGGAGTGTCTGAGACCCCTCTGTGAGACAGAAAGTCACAAAGGGGACCAATAAACCGCTAACTCTCTGCCCACAAAGTAGAAGTAAACTGTCAACTGTTGTTTCTTTGCCTTTGTTCATCTACAGTGGCATCTTACGCAGACCAGTTACAAAAATGCCACATGCTGAGAATAGTACTAGCTCTTTTTTCATAATTATTTTACATCGCATTTTGGTCACTTTTCAGATCTCCAATAGCACCACTGTATTTTAACTTCCATTTTGACTGAAATGTACCAAATATCTACCAAAAATGTTTGTATTTATTACAATCATGCAGTCACACAGATACATTCCAAAGCCTTATTTCAGTATGAATAGACTATTACACAAGTCATTTGTCGCATATAAGAAAAAATGGAGGCTCACAAAAACCCAAGGAGAAGGTACATACTCTATAGAGATAGTGTCCCTTCTGAGAAATGATCACAGGACTGCAAGAAAACATTGAAAGACACGTCTTGGGGTGTACTCACACTAATGATTATGTACTATGCCTGAGCATGTTTGACCCCCAAACTCCAGTTCACTTGACGACTGGGGTAGTTCAGTACCATGTTCAGGCACAGTTCAGCATGCCGTGCCATGGCTCACTTGAAAGTGATAGTCTGGGGGAAGGTTCAGTTAGACTCAAGCCTGAGAACGGAACTTGAACACTGGAACGCATTAAATCCCTTTATACTCTTTTACTAAGCGTACAAATGGCTTAAAGCAAAATTAACCCTCCATCCTTTACAAGTCAAGCTGCCATCTTAGCTTATTTGATCTGCAGTTCCTATGGTGCTGCACGTGATCAGTTATGACACCTGTCATTTGATGGCTTGATTGTTCTGTTGAGAGCACACAAAAAATGTAACAGTTATCATTTAAGACATGACATGAATGTAACTGTTTTTGAAATAGTTAAATCGAAGGGCTCAATTCCCCTTAAAATAACAAACATGGTATACTTACCTCCTCTGTGCAAGGGTTTTGCACAGAGTGGCCCTGATCCTCTTTTTCTGGGGTCCCTCGGCAGCTCTCCTGGCTCCTCCTCTTTTCGAGTGACCCATCAGGCGCGCTCCCGTGTCCTGTTGCTACGTCCATTGACACAGACAACAGGACTCGGCCCCGCCCTCCGGCTCCCGCGTCACTGGACTTGATTGACAGCAGTGGGAGCCAATGGCTCCACTGCTTTCAATCTATCCACTGAGGACTGGAGCCCATGGCTGGAGCTGCTAGGCTCATCCCCGGCGCGGAAACAATCGGGCTCAGGTAAGTAACTGGGGGGTCTAGGGGCAGCTGCAACAAAAAAGGGGGGGTTTACAACCTCTTTAAGCATTCTTGAGCCCAGCAAAATGCGAGAACAGGCTAGTGAAGGAGTGGGGAAAGTCCTGCTTAAGCAAGGTACAAGGCAACCATGTCTAGTGTCAGGATACCCCTAAAAACACCATATTTATTTGGGTGAAATAAATAAAACCAGATGTATAATTAATTATTTAGTAAGCCATATCAACCAGTTAGTTTTTTTTAGCTGGAATTTACATATATGAGGCCAAGTTAACAAAAATCCAGCCAGTTTGGCTTACAAATATGATGTAAACAATAGATATTAGAACATTGTTATATGCATGACCAGAGTTAAAAGATCAAGTCCACTCAAAACAGATCATTACTCCTAACAACCATTGTCTTGTTCCTGGGTCAACTTGTTAGCACATTCCTCTACTATGGACATAACTAACCACACTTTATAAAAAAGAGTTTTGGCAGGAGTTTTGCTTCAATAAAGTAAAGATTCTCATATTTACTCACCTAGCCCATGCAGGCACCATCTGAGTTTGTAGCTCTTGAGAAGCCAAGAGTATTCTAAAAGCAGGGCGTGCCACATATTACAGTGGCTGGCATTTAGGATATAGTGTAAAACTCCTTTAAAGCTCCTCCCTAGATATTAACAACCTTGCTCCCTACCAACTGTTTGCTGACTTAGTTACAAAACAATCCTAAACTATGAGCCCCAAATGCCTTTAGGGAAAATAAAATTCCAAGATACTTACCTAAATCCATGATCATGAGACATGCCAGGCCCAGAGTCTTCTGTCTTCTTCAGTTCAGAGAAGGGCCCTTCTTCAGGGGTCCACATCTGTGCTTAGGCGATGCGAACCATTCCTATTGGGTGTCCAGTGGCGGAGGACTCTAAGGTTCCAGAAACTGCTCAGCATCACAAAGAAGAGAATGGTTGACATTGGCACAGAAAGCTGTGCTGGATCATTGGTCTCTATATGCAGAAGCAGCAGCGAGCGTTGAGGATGGTGGAATCGGGTAAGGAAAAAACACTGTCATAGTGTTTTTAATGAGGCAATGGGTGGGAAGGAGTGACTGGACAGGGTTTGTGTATGCTCAGAGATGGAATTTAAACCATCTAGCATTGCCCTACACAGTGATCGCAGGAACAAAACATTTGGCAGTCAGTACAGCAGCAATATTTTCATTTTCTGGCTTACGTTTGGAATTTTCTAAATTAATGGATCTCTCAGTAGTATATAAACATGTTTATTTTTGGTGGCATTACGTCAAGTATGCCTAAGCATAAAAAAATGTTCAGAAAGATTAAGTAAAAAAACAAGGACAATTGTCATGTCATCAGAGACTGAATTGCTTCCTCCCACTGATGTATCAGGGAGATGCGTGATTCAGCACATGCAGCAAATTAGTATTAAAGCCAAGAATACAAGAAATTTACATTATAATGTTCTAAAACTTATTGTCCTGGGAACACATGAAGAAAGCAGAACTTTGACTAGAGAAATACAAATTGATAGTGTTTTAAATTGACAGACACATTAATGGCAGAAAATAACCAAATGGTATAATGAGTGCAGTTATTTTCCATTTATTTTCCTATTATCAATGTTTACACAATGATTTCAATACACTACTTCTGGCGATATAGTATTACAGTATGACAAGTCTGAGAAAAAAAGAGATTGTTCAAAAGTTATTAGATGGTAAACCTACTACCCAACATTCTTCTTTGCAGATGAGAGTCTATTTAAGTTGGGCTTTGGCATTTCCCTCCTTCCCCTTCTATACCTTGCTGCTGCCTGTATAGTGTCAGAAAATTCCCCATAAATATCAGTTGGGCAGCAGCATAAGCAGTAGGGAAAGGATAGGATCTGCCATGGAAACTACACAGAACAAGATTTTCATGGCTTTAAGGCTAAGAATAATTTTTGGACAAAGGCTTTCCACACTGGTGTCCAACCCAAGGGAAATGTTTGTGAGTAGTGATCTTCATTAGGGAAATATTCTATTACTGCAATTTACTGTGTAAGTAGAGGCACTAAACAATAGCAGTAATAAGGGCCTTTTCATATGGGTAGCATCCATTCCAATCAGCAGGGGATTTGTGAACAGATCCCATCCTGAACTGGAGCCAAATGGAAGGGATGCCATATTTTTGACATCCATGTTTGTTCAGTTTTTTCCTCCGTCATAATATAGGGAGTATAAGGGACCCATGTTAGGTCTATGGGAAGGGGAATGCAAACAGAAATGACATCTTTTTACCTCCAATCCATTAGTTTTAGGTCTGAATAATCACCTAACCAATTCAAATGTTTTCTTTTTTAGACCTAGATGTACTTAGAGGTAATCGGATGTAAGCTGAAGCACATCTGTTTACATCCATCTGCCCACATTCTAACATTGAGCTTCAGTTTAGATCTACCTGAAAAGCATTGGCTATTGCAACTAATCACACGGTGGCTTCAATATTATAACTTGTATTTCAAACAAACATGTGAGCTTCAATTTTATAATATGAAATAAAAAACTAGCTATAATTATCATTGTGAGTTTACTTATCGCTTCAAAAAAAAAAAAAAAGAGAAATATCTGATATGTATGAACTCTTTATGTATGAACACTTTAAATGTTATTTTTTTAATCCCATTGTTTTTGCATTGTGTTGTAGATCCAGACTTCTATGGAACAGGATGCTCCACTAATGGAATTGTCAATATTCTGGGCATCACAATTTGTGGGGGTCCCGTCAATTGTGTAGAGCAACTGTAATTTTTCACTTCTTCTCTAAGATGTCAGACGTCTTCTCATTTTATACTAGCTTGATGCATTTTCTTTTAACAGTTTAAGAAATCATATAAACATAAAACTGCTTTTATAAATGGCATTTTCTATAATAAATAAATTGTTCAAAAAACAGCGTGAGCTTTGTTTACTATTGGGGGAGCTTCACACGAGTGAAAAAGCAGACAGGTGCAGCTCATTATCAAAGCACCTGCTATTGCCCTTTAAGTACAGGTACATGCCAGTGTACTAGGCTCCCATAGGAAGCTGAGTTATACAAAACGGAGGAAAGAAAAGCATATGTCTATTGCACATAGCAACCAGATTTTAAATAGCATTATCTTTGTTTTTAAAATAGCAGTTGGGATCTGTTTGTTATACTTATTTTTCCACAACCTGATCATTGTAAAGGTAATAATGCCTACCTAGGTTCTGTCTACTGTTGTTGCACCCATGACTTTTTGTCAGCGGGAATGCAGGGGAACACAGTTCTGGTACCTCCAGAACTGACTGTAGGGTCTATTAATTGGGGGATCTATACTAGCTGGAGGGGGTCTATTGTTGCTGAGGAGGTCTATTGTTGCTGGTGGGGGACCTACTGTTGCTAGGGGTGGGTCTTATATTGCTGGGGGGTCAGTTGTTGCTGGGGGAGAGTTACTGTTGAAGGAGGGGTCTATTGTTGTTAGCTGACAGAGAGTCTATTGATGGCTGCAACAAATCTGTTGTCGCTGCTGGAAGTCTATTGTTGCTAGGGGGGAAATTTTGTTGCGGGTGGTTCAGTGTTGGTAGGGGGATCTATTGTTGCCCATGGGGGGCCTTATTATTACAGGCTTCAGGGGATCTTTTTTACTGATTTTCTTGTTATCATTATCAAATTCCATACAAATTACTTAACACCACAAAATGATAAGTGGTTCTGTATTCTCTAAAAGGGCAGTACTTGGAGGTGGGTAGGGGGTGGAACAGGGGAATGGTACTCAGAGGTGGGTGGGAGGCAGAAAAAATGGATGACTCTGAAAGGGGGAGTTCCTGCACCTATTCACTGAGAAAAAAAAGCCCTGGTAGCACCTATGCATATATTTGGTCAGAGAAAAGTTAAGGCAGAATACATATACAGATATTTACATAATACAATTATATGTAATGCTTAGGAAATCTAAAGTTAGTTACTGTATTATTAATAAAACTATATAATTATGAAATGTACCATAATTTAAAAAATGAATTCTGGAAGCTGTGCCCAAAAAAGTCAAGTGGAGTAAGGTTGCCAGATCTTCAAAATTAAATTCAGGGGGCAACCTACTGACCACACCCAGGAAACCATACCCTCATATGTAGCCACACCCATAAAATCACACTCCCCGCCCACACACACACACACTCACACAGTTTCTAAAATGCCCTGAAACACTTGGTCACAGACCTTTGGAATAAAAGGCAGACTTTGGAGGTAGAAAGACAAAAAACCTCAGAAACCATGATTTAGAGTTCAGAGTTTAGGATTAGATAGCATGGATAGTTCAGAAGTCAAGATAAAGTAACACACAGAGTTCAGGGGTCAGGATTAGGTAGTGCTCAGAGTTTGCGAGTGAGGATTAAGTAACGCAGAGAGTTCAAAGGTCAGAATTAAGTAATTCAGAGAGTTCAAAGGTCAGGATTAAGCGACTCAGGTAGTTAAGAGTTCAGGATTAAGTAACGAACAGAGTGAAAGGGTCAGGATTAAGTAATGCATCAGAGTTCAGGGGTCAGGATTAAGCAATGCATCAAAGTTTGGGGGTCAGGATTAAGTAAAGCTGAGAGTTCAAAGGTCAGGATTAAGTAATGCAGAGAGTACAGAGGTCAGGATTATGAGTTCATTGATTAGGTTAGCACCAAGTTACTCACAGTTTACTGCTTGTGTCTCAGTCATCCCCAGGGCCAAGCAGCAGCTGAATAGTGTAAATTTTGCAGTGCATAAGTACCAGCTCATCACACTGCATTGAGTGCCATCATTTCAAAGCAGCATGACTGGAGTAGTCTGCGCATGTATGCCAGGATAAATTGTGCTACACTTGCAGAGTGCTCTAGCAGCACCATTTTTGCATGTGATGAGTTAAAGCCTGCACAGTGCACACTACAAAGTTTACGGTGACCAGCTACCGGGGACAAATCCAAGGATATCCAATACCCGGGGATAGATCACTTGCAAAGAGGACTGTGACCAGGAAAAGGAGAGGAATATCAATATTAAAGTGACACTAAACTCATTTTGTTTACATCAATGATTCTAAAATATTAACTATACTATGGCTCAGCTTTTTTTTGTAGCTTATTTTTTTGTCCTGTGCACACTACCTATCCTCCACTGATGCACATTACTGCTACCAGTGTGGAGAGGGCAGTGTCATTATTTCTGGTTACCAGGACCAGATTAAGAGCATCATGGGCCTGGTGCTGAGGATTTTGGCGGGCCTTTCATGCTTCCAACATTGTGGGAACAGTTTGGGGATGGCCCCTTCCTGTTCCAACATGACTGTGCACCAGTGTACAAAGCAAGGTCCATGAAGACATGGATGAATGAGTTTGGGGTGGAAGAACTTAAGTGGCCTGCACAGTCCTGACCTCAACCCAATAGAACACCTTTTGGCTGAATTAGAGCGGAGACTGCGAGCCAGGCCTTCTCGTCCACATCAGTGCCTGACCTCACAAATGTGATACTTGAAGAATGGCCAAACATTCCCATAGACACACTCCTAAACCTTGTGGACAACATTTCTAGAAGAGTTGAAGCTGTTATAGCTGCAAAGGGTGGACTAACTCAATATTTAACCCTACAGACTAAGACTGGGATGCCATTAAAGTTCATGTGCATGTAAAGGCAGGTGTCCCAATACTTTTGTCTAGCTAGTGTATCTGCCAAGATTTGCAATGGTAGTGGAACACTCCTACACATAAATACTACATTTAGACATAATTTATGTAAGGCCCTGAGTCAGGAGTTATGTTTAACAACACAGAGAGAACAAACAACATCTCTACATGAAGTGATATGTTTGGGATTCAAACTCAGGACCTGAGCAATGGTAGGCAGAATTTCTACTTTGTGAGCCACAGGGCTGCTGCATGTGGAGTCCTCCTACACATAAATACACAGATACTGCATTTCTTGGAATACATAGGAATTACATTAGTCAGGAGTTTCTCTTCTTGATTTATTCAGTGATATTTACTGTTTCTTGCTGTGTGAGTGTAGAATAGTAATGTTATCCTCTGATTTTTGGGAATGACATTTTTATTTCTGATGTTGGTACACATATCACATTTTTGGGCTCAAATTAGTATCATTGGAAAAGAATTAAAACAAAATAAAGGGACTAATTTTAAATTTCAATAAGCAACGCTATTGTTTGTGGTTGAACAACATAGAGAGAACAAACAACATCCCTACATGAAGTGATATGTTTGGGATTCGAACGCATGACGTCAGCAATGGTAGGCAGTATTGCTACCTTTTGAGCCACAGGGCTGCTGCATGTCAAGTCCTCCTACACATAAATACACAGATACTGCATTTCTAGGAATATATAGGAATTACATTAGTCAGGAGTTATTCTTGATTTTATTCAGTGATATTTGATGGTTCTTGCTGCGTGAGTGTAGAATAGTAATGTTATCCTCTGATTTTTGGGAATGAGATTTTTATCTCTGATGTTGGTACACATATCACATTTTTTGGGCTCAAATTAAAGTGGTTGTCAACTCTGCATAACCACTTTAACCTACAGGTAAGCCTTCTCTGCCTTCGTTGTGAGCGCGAGATTAAGCTCTAGTTTCACCTTATCCAGTTTATCCAACAGCAACTGAGAGGGATGGGCCTTATGTTCCGCATAAATGGTCCTGCAATAAAATGAGGTTAGAAATTAACTCTAGAACATAAAACAAAAACAGAGAGAGGAAGCCAAGATATGCGCTCTCCCTCATAGCAGACGACCTGCTAGTTAAAATTAAGTTGAACTAGTCTGCAACCCAAATCATGGAGGACCATTTCCCTTTGCTCGTTTTGGTTTGGCCTTCTTCCAGAGGGGGGTCCTAGGACTGGTGGGAGACTGTCTCTTAGTTGAACTGGTGTTGCCAGAGGTGTCCATATCAGACTCCTGAGATATCAGTTTTAGGTGAAGAAAGAGTTTCTCTCCTTCATGTAGGGAAGAGAAGGCATAGTCCCTATTTTTAAATGAAAATTTAACAGCAAATGGAAACGACCACTTATATTTGATTTCCTTCTCCGTCAGCACCGCAAGAAGAGGTTTCAAAGCTCTCCTTTTCTGTATAGTAGAAGGTGCGAGGTCTGCAAAAATTTGAACCGGGTGCCCTTTACAGAGGATCTTGGCAGCAATTCTGGACTGTTTCTTTACCCCTTCCTTTATAGCATAAAAATGGGGCTTGACAATTATGTCCCTCAGGGAACCATCTTTTCGGAGGGGCCCCAGAGCTCTGTGAGCCCTGTCTAGCTCCAAACGATGTTTAGGGGTGTCCGGTAATAAATTGGTAATCAGATTTTGTATTGCTTCAGGAATGTCCTTGATCTCCTCTGGAAGACCTCTCACTCTGAAATTCTAACGTCTCGACCTATTTTCTAGATCATCAATTTGTGAGAGGGCCACATCCAATTTATCTTGTAGGGAACCGATAAGATCTGCGTTCTGATTAGAGATTGCTGCTGTGGCTTCTAACTTGTTCTCAATTGCTTCAATACGAACCCTCAACATTTGAAAGTCAGATTTAATCTCACCCGTAATAGTTGCAATCGTATTGGCTAGCCCTCTCTCAAGGAGCGATGAAAATTTGTGGTAGAGATCCTCAACCTGTAAAGAAATGTCAGGGCCAGGAGGAATGGGTGAAGCTGGAGCTGAGCTGATAGGGCCCAGTGCTGGTGAAGAAAGTTCCCCTTGGAAGCGTCCCAATAGTGATTCTGTAGACGAGGGTGATGGCAAAGGGATCTGTGAAGACACTCCCTGATTAACTGGGGTGAAAGTCAGTAAAGCAGGAGAAAGTATTTGTCTGGAATCAGAATGCATTAAATGACCCAGGTTCTCTGGGCGAGGGCTGTCCAAGGCTCCTGTAGCTGCGACTGAAGTTGTCGCCATCTTGTGAACCCCCTGCTCTGTAGTCGCAGAAAAGAGCTGACTTAAGTCTTTCCTTGCAGAGTGTGCAGACATGCAGGAAATAGTCTGCTTTGTTGTAAGGACCGGTACACTTGTTCTTCTAGTAAGCTTATGAGCCCTGTGGCCTCTAAGGACCCCGAGGATATAGCAGTTTATCACTGACCCAACGCTTGCAGCAGTGATTGTGAGGGTATGGGCCAAGTACGAATATTAACACTTCTAAGTTATTGAAGCAAGTCCTGTGGACTCCACTAGGGTCTTGTTGGGTCGTCTGAGGGCTCTGCTGAAGTGAATAGGATGTTCACCAAACAATTGTGTGATTTAAAAAGCCTTTAGGCCTAAACGGCGGCCATCTTGGGACACCTTGACTCCTCTAATGCTGCTGGATCGGAGAGTTTGGGGAACTACAGGAGCCTCCTGCAACACTGTCCTTCACCCCATGAGCGTGTGCCAGTAATTCTATGGGGGAGAGATCGATCCCGCTGAATTGGGGCCGCAGCTCTGGAGCAGCCAAGACTATCTGAGCGTCGCGGCGGCCATCTTGGGACACCCAGCGGTCCCCTCGATGCGGCTTATGCGCTCGGCCGTCCACACACCACACTCCCTGATGCTCTCCGGATCACATGGGACAAGATGGGGAGAGGATCACCCGATTGTGGCTCTCCCCTGCGACTTCTCCGCTTCGTTTCGGGATTTGCAGGCGGGTGACGGTGCGGAGCTCCGGGTTATGCAGCCATCCAGGAGCTTCCGCACATGCGCCACATTCTACCATTCTTAAAAACAAAATAGATTATAAAAATTGCAACATTGTTGCAAGGACAATTTCTTTGAGAGAAAAATAAGTTTCATCTCAACATGAAACATGAACATTTGGGGAAGTTACAATTGTACTAGAATAAATGGCTGAAAATTGCATTGGGCTACATTGCTCCAACTTTTACTCCCAAAAAACTCTCACAGCTCTCATTTTGGTATTTACTATAGCGCCCTATAATTACTCCATGGGAGCATGTTCAGGTGTGCTCAGCTGTGCTCTGCACCCAGGAGTAAAGAGAAAGGGAATTTACCTCTTCTCAGACTTTTTAAGATGTTTCAGTGTAGAAATCACTTTTTCACACAGTTTAAAAGAACTTTATCTTTAAACAATATCAAACAAAATTTAGTACAATATAGGTGATTATATAATGTTCTAAACATTATTTCCATGTGCACATCTCCAGGTCTTAACTAGAGTAAGGATTTGGTCGCTATCTGTTGCCTGGGCGCTATAGTGAATACCGTTTCGGCACTATTTTTGCAGCGGGCACTATAGTGAATACCATTTTGGTGCTATTTAGTGACATTTTGGCGCTAAATAGTGCTCAGTACCACAAATGTGCGCCTGAGTGCTATAGTAAATAAGCCCCACAGAGTAATTGTTTTCTCTCTGTACTTATGGTCAGTCGGCATCCTTCTTCCTAAAGGTAAAAAAAATATATATATATGTACAAAGCTTGCTAATATAGTAAGGGAGGAATGCACTTAAAATTAGCTGGAAGATGTTCAGATGTCATGATTTTTTTTTTCTTATATCTTTACTATGGTGATCATTCTTGCTGCTGTCACCTTTTCAGCTAGAAGATGTTTGCACAAAACCCATCATTTACTTTTCAGTGTGGGAAAGTAACAATCAGCATTTATGGCTCACCATCAAGAATGCTCTTGCTTATAGAACAGATAGATCTGTTCATTGCATAAGAAGTAGACTGGGCGCCGCTTTGCTTGTGCCGGCCAGTCTCCCCCACATGCACTGCCCATATACAGGGGTTGGAGCTAGTGTAATTGACAGATGGTACCCTCGGCCAATCAGAGTGTGTGGATCCTTCCTCATCTCCCTCCACCAGCAAAAGACAAGCATGAGTGCCCATCAAGTGAGACTATCACTGTAGGGTGGGAGTTAGGAGTAAATGGGTATTTTGTGAAAGCTGTGGGGAAGGAACAAGAGTTAGCCTCTATATTGTGCTACACTGCACTGTGTGAAACTCAGCTGCCGCCCATGATTTACATAACAATAGTGCCTGCCGGCCGCCCGCGTTTAACATGATATCTCCTGCCGGCCGCCGACGATTTGCATAACGATGGTATAAACACACAGAGCTATACAGTATTAATGATTCACTGGCATGGACCTATCTTGAGGTAGGGGCCTGGAGCTTCAGCTCCAATAGCCCTTTTGTTAACCTGGCCCTGCTGGTTACATGCTCTGTGTGTACTACAAGTCCCAAGAGCTGAATGTGTCTGCAGGTAGATGTGTAATCCATCTAGGGGGCGAGCAGAAAAGGGTTGCTACATTCACATACATAAGGGAAAGCATAGAGAATGAACGTAGGCACCGTAGAACAGGAAGTCTGAGTACAACAGAAAAAAAGCTTGCATTTGAAATATAAAAGGAAGAGAGATGGAAGGTACATTCTACTTATATGTAGACATATTGCATTTATTTTTTTAATAAAAAAATGTGAGTTTAGAGTCACTTTAAGGTATAAGACAGTTCTAGTATATGGAATTTCACTGAGATTTGAGTGTAAAAAAATAATTTTTTTATTTACGTTATACAGATGTATATTCATCTTACATGGAAGGTAGAGAGAAGGAAAATATAAAGTTTACGTTCGAAAAAAAGACAACATGAGTCTGAAGGACAAGATGCCACGGATGCAAGTAAGAGATACGAAAGGGAATACATACACTTACATCGTTGGGAAAAGACGAGCGGGGGATCTACCTAATGTGTAGATGGACGTCTGTGTAAGTCGAGAACCCTGAACATCATGTGTGTCTCGTACATTGGTCGTCCCGGTCCAATTGTTTTCCCGATAACCTCGACTTCGAGGTCCGGGGATGGAGTTCTATCCAGGTACGGTCACTTAGTAATTATGACATATCGAGACACACAAATATGGTAGCAATACGTTTAGCAGCCGCCGGCCGTCCTCTATAGTACAA